>NEWO01000161.1:1150993-1164882 GCA_003013225.1 Phalaenopsis aphrodite | reverse complement strand
CAATTGATTTATTAAAATATGTTGAGTTTTACAACTAAAGTGAAGATTACATCTAAGATTCAGGGAGGTCAAAACCCTTGGAAGTTGGGAACAAATAAATAAGGAAATAATATTATCGGGAGTAGAATTGGAGATTTTAGAGTGACAGACTAAAATCCCCAATTGGGTCCTATCGTTTGGGTGCTGAAGTGTAGATGTTGGCCCTCAGGTGAGGGGAATGTGACAGCTTCGAAGTGAGAGTCGATATCCTCCCATCCTAGCCGCAGATTCAGTAAACAAGCGTAGGATTAGTCAATATTCTTTATGTCTGGACCAAAGGGTAAAGAATATGTATGCTCCTATTTGGCACAATATAATTTGAACTAATTCACTTTATCCATTCACTATAATTTCTTAGCAAGGAGAATGATGCTTTCTTATATATTGAATATCACATTTAAACCCTCATTAGTAACATTAGTTATTTAATACTTATTAAAATTACATATTTATTTCAATTGCCTATTAGTGACAGATAAGCAAATTGAACTTCGTTGTTGCGATTAAAGTATTGTTTTTCTAAAATCTTAGTTCACAGTTCTAAACCACTCCCTGTGGGATTGATACCTAGGACTCCATTAAAGCCCTATATTACTTAAGTGATGCGTATAATTGCATTAATAAGTGTGACTTTACAATTATTGAATATTTATTACATCCATATTTAACTTATATTTTTAAGCATACATAAAGTTGCCGATCATTGTACTATTAAGTATTTAATGAAAAAGAAGGATACTAAATCGAGACATATAAGATGAATTCTTCTTTTACAAGAATTTGATTTTAAAATAGTAGATCAAAAGAGAACTGATAATCAAATTACTGATTATTTTTCTAGGCTTGAATTAGTAAAACCATTCTGTTTTGAAAAAAAAATTAATGAACATTTTCCAGATGAAAAATTGTTCACTGTAAATGAGTGGTGTGTTCCGTGGCATGCCGACATTGTGAACTATATTGTTAGTGATTTTAAACCTTATGGAATGACATACTAATAAATGTGGAAATTTATTTCTGAAGCTAAGACTTATTTTTGGGATGACCCATATTTATATAAATAAGGAAAGGATCTGATCATTCGAAGTTATGTACAATTAGAAGAAACTTATGAAATTATATAAAAAGGTCATAATTTTAATTTTGGGGGACATTTTAGTGTGGATAAAACAACATACAAAATTATACAATATGGATTTTATTGGCCTAAAATTTTTAGAGATATTAATTCTCATATCAAAACTTGTGATAGATGTCAAAAAGTAGGCAATATTTCTAGAAGAAATGAGATGCCCCTTAATTATATGCTAGAGGTTAAAATATTTGATGTATGGGGATTAGATTTCATGGGACCATTTATACCATCTTTCAGAAATTTATATATTCTGTTAGCAGTGGACTATGTATCCAAATGGATAGATGCTGTTGCCTTACCTCGATGTGATGCTCAAAGTGTTGCAAAATTTTTGAAAACAAACATATTTTGTAGATTTGGGATGCCGAGAGTTATCATTACTGATGAGGGAAGTCATTTCAGAAATGTCATTATGGAGAAGTTATTAAAGAAATATCATATAAATCATAGGATTGTTACTGCTTATCATCCTCAGACAGGTGGTTTGGCTGAATTATCCAATCGAGAAATTAAAAGAATTATGGAAAAATCTGTGAATCCAAAAAAAATGGATTGGTCAGTCAAACTTGACTATGTTTTGTGGGCTTATAGGACAACATATATAACTCCTATAGGACTGTCCCCATATAGGCTAATATTTGGGAAAACTTGTCACTTACTAGTTAAAATTGAGCTTAAAGCATATTGGGCTATTAAAGAGTTCAATTATAATTTAAAAGATGCTGGTGAGAAAAGATTGTTACAATTAAATGAGCTTGAAGAGATAAGGAATGAATCTTATGGGAGTGTTAAGATTTATAAAGAAAAGATGAAAATGTGGCATGATCAAAAGATTCTTACTAAAAATTTTCAGTCAGGGCAACAAGTTTTACTATCTAATATAAGGTTAAGATTATTTCCAGGCAAACTTAAGTCCAGGTGGATGGGCCCATTTGTTGTGATAAAAGTTTATCCTTATGGCGCTATGGATATTAAAGATCCTAATGCTGAAAAAAAATTTAAAGTGAATGGACATTGACTGAAACCTTATTATATAGGGGATCAACATAAGTATAATGATGGAATGATTTTGGGTCAATCAGAATGAGCACTGGTTACATTGGGCTGACGATGTAAAACCAAGTGCTTTGTGGGAGGCAACCCAAAGTTATCAGTGTATTTTTGATTTGATTGTTGTTTTGAGTCCGATTAAGAAATTTTGGGTAGTATTTTTGAGTTTATTATGTGATAGTAATGATTTTTAGACTTTATTTAGTGACCTAGACATGTTAGAATGAGAATTTGGACGTTAAGTTGACTTGTGCAAAAATGTGTACTGATGCTTAAGTGCCAGATCCGGCGCTTAAGTGCGGCGATTTAATCACATGTGCAAATATCAATTTCTAGAAGGTGTAACTGCAATTTAGTTGGAATAGACGTGCCTTGGCAATTTCTAGTTGTGCCTAGAAGTTATGAGGGAGAATTTGGCTTATAAATAGAAGGGGTTTGTGAAGGAATTTCACCCCAGATTATTTGTAGCCCTAAAATTCTAAGAAAGTGAGAGATTTAAAGAAAATATCTTCATGAGAGATGAATTTGAAAAAGAAGGAAGAAGTTCATTAGTCAAAGTGCACAGGAGATGTATAACAATTTCTTAGCCGTTAGCATTGAAGGAATATCAAAGAAGATCAACCAGATGGAGAATACTTTATATGTATTAGAGACTAAGGTGCTTGAATTGCATGCCCATCTAGTATATATTGGGTGGCAACTTAAGATGCGATTTAATCATACTGGCTATATAGAGGAAGCGGATAAGACTACTTTCCCTAAGCAAAAGTGGATCGAAGATGATAGTATTAGAGCTCGTCACCACCGTCCATTTTATCAACTCTATATTCCTGGAGAGACTACTGAGAGACAAGAATTCCTTCTTTTTAATGAAGAGTGGCATTAATTTAAGTGTTAGGAATTTTGTGTTAAGAGTCATGTTTTTAAGTGTATTAGTGTTTATGTCTTGTTTTTAGTGTTTGTGTCACTTATGTGTTTAATTGTAAATGTGTGTTAAGTTTTTTGTACTTAGGAAAATTTTCTCATCCAAGACTATTTGGAGAGAGAACTAAGTGTTAAATGTGTTTGTACTTGTTTGTGAATTAATATAAGTTTATTTTTGTGAAAATTTTTGTTATTTTTTGCCTCAAATTGAATTAATTATTATGGAGAATTTTTAGAGAGAGAAGGGAGTTATAGGAAGTAAAAATAGTCATTTAAGTGTTATGAGACCATTTAGGGGTGGTTTACTTAGGCTAATAGTGCATTTTACTTAAATTTAAAATTTTGAAAATTGCGCACTGGTGCCTAAGCGCCACATCTCGCGCTTAAGTGTGAGCCAACCCTTGAGGCAGGTGCCTAAGCGCCACTTACCCGCGCTTAAGTGCTGGTTCACAAAAACCGATTTCCGAATGGTTAAAAGTGAATTTTATGTCCGAAAATAACATTTTTAACACCTCCTATCGTCTTCCCCAACTCAAGTTTGTGATTTTGAGGGCTAGGGTAAGTGAAATTTGGAGATTTCTTGGTGGAATCGAGTGAGATTTGCTAGATCCAAGTTCCTTGAGGTAAGAGCTTTACTTCTATGCAAAAATTTTGGATTTTTCACTATATATTTTAAGCACATTTGGAAGATTTCAAAAATTTACTATTTATGGTGAAAAGTGGAGAAAAATCTATGGAAATTGCTTAGGAAGTTTAGTTAGTGCTTTTTGAAGTTTAGTTTAGTGATTTAAACTTAATTTTTAAAGTTATTTTTGGAATTTTTAAAATTTATAGAATGACACCAATAATGAAAAGGAGCAGAGGAAAGAGCCCATTTGATTTGAGCAAATTTGTCAATTCAAAATATCAGGATCGATATAGTGACACCCTACAGTTACAAAAATTGATTCAAGAGCGATATTTTAGGAGTCCAGGTGGAGAAGTGGAAGATCTGATAGTCCGCCGACAATGAGAACAGTTCTGTTGTTTCTCTGCTATAGCAGTGATTTATGTTGTGAGGGAGTTTTATCCAAATCTCCCAGAGGCTGAGGACGATCGAGTTATGGTTTGAGGGAAGTTGGTACATTTTACTCCAAAGGTAATCAACTTGATTTACCATTTACCACCAGAGATTTTGTGTTTTTATGCGAATTATAGTCCTACTGAAGAGAAATTAGACAAGATTATTTCATACTTGAGTATTGGGAGAGGACTTCGGAAGATTACCAATGAGAGGAGAGTAAATTTCCCAATTTCAAAGTTATGTGCACCTTTAAAGGCCTGACACTATTTCATTTTTGCTCGTCTACTTCCAACCAATCATCTCAGTGAAGTGGTCAGATAGAGAGATGTTGAATTATTGTATTCAGGAGGGAAAGCCCATCACCATAAGGGCTTTGATCTATCACACTATCATCAATTCAGCTACTGTTGTTACTACTGCAGGTATGGGATTTGCTTCCTTGATCTTTTCTTTATGCGAGTAGGCTGGAGTAAAGTATGATAGTTGGGAGGAAGTTCTGTTACCTCTAAAGCCCATCACAAAGGTGAATGTGAAGACTTATTCTAAGCATTAAATTTTTAGCTGGAGAGAAGGATTTTCCGAGAGCTATGGATTAGAGACGTCTACTGCATCTACCTCTGTTGCATCTTCATCTATACCATCTACTTCACGTGCTTCTACATCTAGAGGTGATACCAAGATGCAGGATGACTCACTGTAGAAGATGATGGATAATATCAATTTTACCGTTGATAAGGTACAAAATTTAGAGTGTTTTGCAGATCATACTAATAGTTATAATAGAAGGAAGAGTGATTATGAAGTATTCCACTCATCTTTGGAAAGCCTAATTAGAGGTGAACCAAGAGTGCAATTTCCTCCATATCCTCGATATCCTGATTATGAGCTTACAGAAAAATGGTACAGCGGTGATTCCGAGGATGAAGAGTAGAGCTGAGAGATTCATTTTATGATTGTAATATGATGTGAACAATGTGGTCTAAGCTTACTACATTTGCATCTGTGTGTTGTTTTGGACAATGTTGTGTTTTGGACTTTAATGTTTTATTATTATTATGACGTTTGAGGTAGTTAATATTTTATTTTTAAATTTTAGGGTAGTAGCTGTTGTTTTGTGTTTAGTACTGTGATTTAGTTAGTTTAGAACTTAACTTAATTTCATATCTATTATAAAGTAGAAAGTCTTGCTAGCTTAGATCTTAAACTTGAAATTCAGAAACTACTGCTCTGTAATTTCTTTTATCATGTTAGTGTGTTATTTGCTTTTATACCCACTGTTTAAAAGTCTATTGAATCTCTCCATGTTAAACGAAAATGAAAATATAGAAAATTTGATCAAAAGTTATTTTTACTCCTGTCTATAGTTTTATACTTGTATAATTAAGGTTTAAAATTCATGTTAGCATGTTAATTTTAAATTTTCATTCCTGCCTATATAATTATCTGATGCTAAACTATTTAATCTGTTAAAAATTTAAGTTTGGGGGGATGAAAAATATTTTAAAAAACTGGAATTTTATTTGTTCTCAAATGAACTACAAGTGAATTTGATTTTAAAAGAAAAATTGATTATGTATATGAAGTTATATTAGGGAAGTAAAATTCGATTAGGCACTTCAAGAGTTTGGTGGAGGACTTGAGATAAGTTTTTATCTTTTTGTTTTAGACTACTTTTGGTTTTAATCAATACTTGTTGTTGGTTTGACAATGATTTCTTCTCTTAAACTAAAGTGTGGTTTTGTTTTTTCCATGGATTCTGAGTAGTTTTCTTTATCTTTCTTCTTAAAATGATAAGTAATTAAGTTTTGGATGGAAGCTGTGGAGAGTACTGATCTTTAATGTTGGAAGAAGTTGTGATGATTTAAATCCATGTACTTCATTTACTTCTTGATTTGACCAATCAGATGTTAAAATTTGTCGTGAGAACATGTAAGAACTGGGCTGGTACTGTCTCACTCAATAATTGGAAAGAATAACATGAGTTTATATGAGTGAGAATGTATTTCGTATGATTGAGTGCAAATAAATAGGGAAATATTCATTGATGGGTGTAGAGTTAGAGGACTTTAAATTGACAGGTTAAAGTCCTCAACTTAGTTTATTATTTCAGGTTCTGATACGAGAATGTTAGCCCCCAAGTGGAGGGAATCGAGAGAACTCTAGAGTGAGAGCTAGTATCTTCCATGCCAGCCCGGTTTTCAGAACTATTCAAACTTTAAATTAGCCAATGTTCTTTATAACTTCTCTAATAAGGGTAAAGAATATTATTGCTCCAATTTAGCATAACACAATTTGTATACTTCCACAACAAAATTCTTATACTTATTCCTGATTCATGATAAGAAGAAAGATATTTTCATATTAAGTATTTTTATTCTACAAAAACTTTAGTTATCTTTTTTAGTTGTTACGGTTTCTTTAAAATATCAAAAATACAAAAAATATTTAAATTTTAAATTCCTGCAAAAATAGTTTTTAGTTTAAGTAATTATTTTTTTAAAAATAGAAAAACTTTCTAAACGGTGCATATTGCATAATCTTCCATGTGGGTTCGATATTCAGATTTTAATAAAAAAGTCTTATATTACTTGATAAAGATAAGTATACTTGCGTAGTATCCCAATATAAATATATACAAATTAAAAAGTTAAATTCTTATTTTTCTTTAGAATCAAGTTTTTGGTTTTGTTGCAACATAACAAAATATAAGTGAAACTGTGCATAGGCATAAGTATCCAGGGATCACTAACCCACAAGTTAAGGAAAAGAAATTCACGATGGAAGAAGTAATGTTGAATATGGGAAATCAAAATAAAAATCAAGGGGCTGCTATTAGAAATGTTGAAAATCAAATAGGATATATTGGTACTACACTTAGTAATAGACCTTGAGGAAATCTTCTGAATACTGTGGAAGTTTATCCAAAAGATCAAAATAAGGAGCAAATTAAAGCTATTCAATTACAAAGTGGAAAAGAAGTTGAAACAATAATCGAAAGAGAAACTGAAGTTAATGAGGATAAGGAAGAGATTGAAAGCGACCACAATGAAAATAAAAAAAATACAAATTTCTTTAGAAAAACCACTACCTCCATTTCCTCAACGATTGAAGAAGAATAATAAAGATGAATAATTTACAAAATTTTTTTAAATCCTTAAGAAGTTAACCATAAACATTCCTTTTGTTGAAGTTTTGGAAAAAATGCCAAGTTATGTGAAATTTATGAAGGATATATTAAACAAAAAAGGAAGTTTATAGATCATGAGGCTGTTGCACTCAGTGAAGAGTGTAGTGCTATTATTCAGAAAAGCTTCCTAAGAAATTAAAAGATCTTGGTAGTTTTACTATACCTTGTGCTATTGGTGAAAAGTTTTCTAGAAAAGCTTTATGTGATCTAGGTGCAAGTATCAATCTTTAAACGTTTAGATCTTGGAGAGATTTCTCCTACTACTGTAACTTTTCAGTTAGCTGATCGATCAATAACTTATCCAAAAGGAGTTATAGAGGATATATTAATAAAAGTGGATAAATTTATTTTCACTATAGATTTTATAATATTTGACATGGAGGAAGACAATAAAAATCCTATTATTTTAGGGAGACCATTTCTTGCAAAAGGGAGAGTTGTGATAGATGTGCAAAAAGGAGAATTAATAATCAAAGTTAATTATCAAGAAGCAACATTTAATATTGCAAAAGCTATGAAATATCCAGCAATAGAAAAAGTTAATGAATGTTTGTGGATGGAAGTAACTGATTAGCTGAGTAATGAGCAATTTAAGAATGAGTTCGAAGACAAATTTTAACAAGGAGAATTTTTTAAAACAATGAAGAAATAAAAGAAGAATATTTGGATTATAATCAGGGCAAATTTGAAACTTTAGACTTATTGGAAAACGTCAAAACAAATCTTATTCCTTCAAGTATTAAACCACCTGAACTTGAACTGAAAATTTTACCTGCCCATTTAAAATATGTGTTTTTAGGAGAATCATCTATATTGTCTGTTATTGTATCTTCTGAATTAACAAAAATTCAAGAACAAAAATTAATAGAAATTTTAAAAAGTATAAAAAGGCTTTTGGATGTACTTTAGCAGATATTAAAGGAATTAGTCCTTTTATTTGTAAGCACAGAATTCTATTAGATGAATAATATGAACATAAAGCTAATCCTTAGAGGATATTAAATCCAATAATGAAAGAAGTTGTTAAAAAAAATTTTAAAATGGCAAGATGCTGGAATTATATTTTCTATTTTACACAGTGCTTAGGTAAGTCCAATTCACTATATTCAGAAGAAAGGAGGAGTGACCGTTGAAGAAAATGAGAAAAATAAATTAATACCAATAAGACAAGTTACTGGTTGAAGAATTTGTATTGACTATATAAAATTAAACATGACCACCAGAAAAGATCACTTTCCTTTACTTTTTCTAGAAAATGTTCGATAGATTTACTGGGATGGATATACAAGTTACTGGTTGGCGAATTTGTATTGACTATAGAAAATGTTGCAGGTGCATTGCAAATATTATTGCTTTTTAGATGGATATACCGGTTATCACCAAATTCCAATTGCTCCAGACGATCAAGAGAAGACAATATTTACAAGCCCATATGGAACATTTGCTTTTCGTAGAATGTCTTTTGGACTATGCAATGCAATTGCAACATTTCAAAGATATATGATGTCAATCTTTAGCAATTTTATTGAACATGGAATGAAAGTGTTTATGGATGATTTTTTTTTATTTAGAACTTCATTTGAATTATGTTTAAATAATTTAGAAAAAGTTCTAGAGGTATGTGAAAAAATCAACATAGTACTAAATTGGGAAAAATGTCAATTTATGGTTGCAGGAGGAATTTTACTTAGGCATAAAATTTCTAAAAATGACATGGAAGTAGATCCTGCAAAAATTCAAGTTATTAAAAAATTACCATCTCCAACTAATGTTAAAGGGGTAAGAAGTTTTTTAGGACATGCTAATTTCTACAAGAGTTAATGAAAATTTTTTCTAAAATAACTAAGCCATTATGCCAACTTTTAGAAAAGGACACGAAATTTGATTTTAATGAGGAATGCATAAAAACATTTGAATTATTGAAAGAAAAAATAATCACTACACTTATAATAGTTCCACCTGATTGGGAGAAACCATTTGAAATAATGTGCGATGCTAGTGATTATGCTATTGGGGCTGTTTTAGGACAAATGCACAAAAGAGTTTTTAAAGTAATATACTATGCTAGTAAAACTCTAAATGATGCTCAAATTAACTACACCACCACTGAAAGGGAGTTACTCGCTTTTGTTTATGCCTTTGATAAATTTAAACCTTACTTAATTGGAACTAAATGTATAGTGCATACAAATCATTCTACTATTAAATACTTGATGCAAAAGAAGGATGCTAAACCAAGATTAATTAGATGGATACTTCTATTGCAAGAGTTTGATTTTACTGTAGTTAATAGAAATGAAAATGATAATCAAATAGCTGATCATTTGTCTAGACTAGAAAGAGAAATATTAACTAATTTTGCACAATAAATTTTAGAGAGTTTCCCCGATGAACAATTATATAGTATTGATGAAATGAATGTACCGTGGTATGTTGATATAGTCAATTATATTGTAAGTGATATTTTATAACTTCATATCAAAAATCCACAATTAAAGAAATTTATATATGATTCAAAATTTTATTTTTGGGATGGCCCATATCTATATAAACAATGTAAAGATCTAATTATTAGAAGATGTGTGCCTTATGAGGAAACTCAACAGATAATTGAAAGATGCCATGATTCTAAATTTGGAGGACATTTTGGAACGAATAGAACTGCATATAAGATTTTGCAAGGAAGATTTTATTGGCCTACTCTTTTTAGAGATGTTAATGAATATATTAAAACATGCAATCGATGTCAATGAATAGGAAATATTTCTAGAAGAAATGAAATGCCTCTAAATTACACTTTAGAAGTTGAAATTTTTGATGCGTGAGGATTGGATTTTATAGGACCATTTATGCCTTCATTTGGGAATTTATATATATTACTTGTTGTTGATTATATGTTCAAATGGATTGAAGCTATTGTTGTACCTAGATGTGATGCTCAGAGTGTTTCTAAATTTTTAATTACAAATATTTTTACAAGATATGGAATGCCGAGAGTAATTATTACTGATGAAGGATCTCATTTTAGGAACAAGAGAATCGAAAAATTGATTAAGAAATATGATATTATGCATAGATTCTCTACTGCTTATCATCCTCAGACTAACGGTCTAGCAGAGATATCAAATTGTAAAATTAAATAAATTTTAGAAAAAGTTGTAAATCTTATAAATTAGATTGGTCTGCTAGATTAGATACTGCATTATGGGCATACAAAACAACTTATAAGACTCCTTAGGAATGTCCCCTTATAGACTAATTTTTGGAAAAAAAATGCTACGTATTAGTAGAATTGGAGCATAAAACATTTTGGGCTATTAAAGAATTTAATTTTAATTTATAAGATGCTGGTGAGAACAGATTATTGCAACTCAATGAACTTGGGGAGATTAGAAATGAAGCATATGATAATGCAAAAATCTATAAAGAGAAAATGAAAATATGACATGATCGAAAGATTATTCAAAAGAAGTTTGAACCTGAAAAGGAAGTTTTATTATATAATTTAAGATTGAGATTATTTACAGGGAAACTGAAATCAAGATGGTTAGGACCATTTAAAGTGATTAAAGTCTATCATTATGGAACTGTTGTTGTTAAGGATCCTAACACTTATAATCTCATCAGAATTAACTGATATGCAAGAACAACAGTAGTTGGAAACTTTAAAAAGATATAAGAAAGCCTTTGGATGGACATTAGCTGATATTAAGGGAATCAGTCCTTCAATTTGTATGCATAGAATTTTATTAGAAGATCAACATGAATCAAGAGCTGATCATAAAAGGAGATTAAATCCTATGATGAAAGAAGTTGTAAAGAAAGAAATTTAAAAATTATTAGGTGATGAAATAATATAACCTATTTCAGACAGTGCTTATGTTAGTCCAATTCACTGTGTTCCAAAGAAAGGGGCTGTGATTGTAGTGACAAATGAGCATAATGAATTAATATCAATAAGATAAGTCATTGGTTGGCGAATCTGTATAGATTATAGAAAATTAAATTCTTCCACCAGGAATGATCATTTTCCTTTACCCTTTTTAGACCAGATGTTGGATAGATTAGCTAGGCATAAAAATTTTTGTTTTCTATATGGATATACAAGTTATCATCAAATACGTATTGATTTAGAGGATCAAGATAAAACAACATTTACTAGTCCCTATGAAACTTTTTCTTTCGGCAAATGTCTTTTTGATTATGTAATGCCCCTGCAACATTTCAAATATGTATGGTATCAATTTTTCAGTGAGTTGATTGAAAAAGGGATTGAAGTCTTTATGGATGTTTTTTTGTATTTTGAACTTCTTTCAAAATATGTCTAAATCATTTAGAAAAAGTTTTGGAACGATGTGAAAAGAATAATCTCATATTGAACTGGGAAAAATGTTAATTTATGGTTGAAGGAGGAAATGTGCTTGGATATAAAATTTTAGAAAATGACATGGAAGTAGATCCTACAAAAAGACAGGTTATATCAAACCTACCTCCACCTTCCTTAGTAAGAGAAGTTATGAGCTTTTTAAGACATGCTGGATTTTATAGGAGATATATTAAAGGCTTTTAAAAAATTACTAAACCTTTATGGAAAGTTGTGAAAAAAGATACAAAGTTTGACTTTAATCAAGATTCCCTTAAAGCATTTAAAACTTTAAAGGAAAAATTAATCACTACTTCTAAAATTGTTTTAACTGATTGGGAGAAACTAATACACAAAAAATATATGCATTTTTAGACTCATATTTTATACTCATTTTTGGTGATACTGCACTTTAAAGGAAGATATTTTTCATTTTTTATTGCAGGTTGTTGATTTTTAGGAATTGAAACAAAAAAGAAGCAAAAAGAATGGAATTTGGAGTCAAAATGGAGCTTTAGAAGAAATGTTCAGTGCTACAACGCCATACTAGGCGCCGACAGTGCCATTTGTCAGAGAGTGCAAATTAATTAAATGGCCACTAACACCGATGGAGCCAGAACAGATGCCGTCGTGCATGCCCTATTTCTAGAAGATTAAAAAATTTGGACATTTTTTGATGAGTTTTTGGATGCACCTGTTGGAAAACCAACATTAGGTTCTATTAGGAGCAGAAATTAATCAGAAAAGACCCCTCTTCATGCCCCTTCACACCTTTCAACCACTTTCCACTCTCTTCCACGCTATTCTACATTCCCGACAACCATACAGAGTCCATTAGTCACTTAATTTCTTTATAGTTTTGAGTTTTTTTTGTGAGTTCAAGTGTGAATTCTTCTCTAAGAGTGTTAGAGAGGGAGAGAAGTGAGAGATTTCTTTTTTCTACATTTCTTAAGAGATGTTATAAGGGATTTGCTTTGATAAAGAGTTTCAGATAAGTGTTGTTTATTTATTATTATTTTATGAACTTTCTTTTATATATGAAATTTGTGTTTTATTGTATCTTTCTTATGAAGTCAGAGTAGTTTCCTTTATCTTTCTCCCTACTGTGAAATATGGTGAAATGAAGAGATAATTTCGATGTGCGAATGTTAAAATAAAAAATAAATTGTGATGGTTTTTTAACTCCGTTCTTAATTTAATTTTCGATCTGGCCAATTTAATTGTTAAAATATGTTGTAAAGCATATGATTCGGGAAATGGAGTATGAATTCCATAACAGAGTGAGCATGACATTTAAGTCCATGAAGGAGCATTTTGTTCATGGAATTAAGTGATAGACTAAAATCCTAGGATGACAGACTAAACTTCAGAAAGTGGCAGACTAAAATCCTAAAGTGACAGACTAAGTATTTTGTCCATGAAGGAGTGTTCTGTAGAATTGGAGATTTTAGGGTGACAGACTAAAATCCCTAACTTGATCTTAGTGTTTAAGAACTATAGCTATTGTTAGCCTTAAGAGGAAGGGAAGTGGGAGCTCTAGAATGAGAGCCAGTATCATCCTAGCCTAGCACAGATTTAGGGACTAAACTTGAGATTAACCAATGATTTTCTATAACACTGAATCATGGTAGAGAATTAAAATTACTCCTATTTGGCATAATACATATTTAAACTACTTATCTCATCTCATTTTACCAAAAACTCATTATAGTGGGAAAGATGCTTTTTCATATTAGAAAACTTCATCACATAAACATAGTTTAGTAGTTACCATTTTAAACTTTGCATTTAAATTTTGCTAGTAGTTAATAATTTAGTTCTGATTGTATCTCAAACATTTGAAATTAGTGACTGTAATTTTGTTTTATTTCTATGAATTTCCTAGTTAATTTATGATTTCAAATTTAAACCTTCATCGTGGGATCAATATTTAGGACTTAAATAGAAAATATTATATTACTTGATAACGATATGTATACTTGCACAAAATCTCAACATTAAGTGTTTAACGTTCTTATTTATAAAATACCACATCAAGTTTTTAACATCTTTGTAAAGTGGAGTCAACTCTATAAATTTTACACAACTTTATTTTCGAGGATCCAGTTTTTGGCACTGTTGTCGGGGA
>NEWO01000161.1:1107833-1131553 GCA_003013225.1 Phalaenopsis aphrodite | reverse complement strand
TATATGCTTAGAAAGGTTTAATTGAGTCAAATAGAGGTTGACGTAAAACAGTACGGAGCAGATTTATATTGAAACTAAAATCTGGTGAATTTAAGCTCTGACGCATGATGCGCCAGATTGACGCATAATGCGCCAATTTAGAGAGCCTTAACGCATGATGTGCCAAAGCTCTGAACACTCCTTATTGCCTAGAAAATTGTAAAATAGCAAGGACAAACTCTATTTTTGCTGCTTGAGTCATCTTCTACTTTAAAACGTTTGTCTAGGGCATCATATTGTGGGCAAAAGAGAAGGATTCAGAGGCTAGAAGCCATAGATTTCATCTTCTCTTGGTAAGAGCTTCACTTTAACTTAAAAATTTTTTATTTTCACCATAGATTTGGTAGATCCAAAATTTGGGATTTTTTATGATAACGATTGAAGAAAACTCATGGTGAAATGTTTCTTACCAAATAATCTTGATTGATAGGTGCAATATTTGCATTTGCCTTTCTGTACTTCTTATCTCGAGCTTGCATGTTAAACAATGATGTCACCCTACATGAAAACCAAAATTGCTACGATAGCCACAAAACCAAAACCAAAACTAAAATCAATCAAAATAAAATTTACAGCCACAACATTCAAAATATAAGACAACTCAAAATTTAATCACAAGCATCATAAAACAACAATTGCAAATAAATTAAAATGTCTATATCAGATGATCGAGAATCCCTCGGAGGAGGTAACCTATGGTTGCTAACAAGATTTCCCACGGTTTAAATGAAGATATGAAACTCATAAAGTTAAGTTTAGTAAATGTATTTAGACTAAGTTAATCCGAAATAAAATGTGATATCAGAACAAGGGAAACGTAGGATCCTAATTGGTTTTGCTCTAATTAACTTTAATATGCCCCATAATATTTAAAAACCCGTAACCATAGGAACATTTTATTTGACATCATAACCTGACACATTAGAAAACTTAAGTTCACCACAACAAGAAGCTTGGATCTAACATTGTGGGCAGCACAACCATCTTCAACAATAAGAGAATCTACAATAGCATATCTGTCCTTAAAATTAAACAACTAGCAATAGGATTTCAAGGTTGTTTGCTCATGCAACATAAATCCTCAAGTTATCTTTAGGCATTTGTACAGCTTTATTTTATAATCTAAGCCCTAACTCGTCTTAGGATTCTGATGTTGTCATTCGTCATGACCTAAATCCTCACATCTTTCAAGCTATTTATGTGATCGTTTCACATGAATGTAAGTTCTAAACAAATAAAGTTGGCAGGATGAAATATTTAAATAATTTCTCCTCAAAACTGAAGCCAAACATTAAGATAGCTTGGGAAGTCACTGAGGTTCTCCTAAGGATCTGTGACATCCCCTAGTTCTTCCACCTTTGGATTCTATTGTAAATGTTCCAAGTTTGATTCATTACCATTTGACAATTCTTTGTCTGATCTCGTTGAAAAATTCCTATCCTTTTGAACTCCTTAAGGACAATATCCCCTAATTTTTACTGAGAGTTTTCTTGAGTCACTCTAATCATTTAAGATGTAATTAACTATAGGGGCTTGCCTTTATAGGAAACTTTTTTGAACCCAGCTTAATATAAACCCTATGTAATTCTTTGTATTAAATAAGGGAACTTGTTGGCTTACAAATAAAATGGTTTTGCAGACCAAACAAATATCATATATTTCTTAGTTTATTTGATCGAGCCTCACTCTCAAGTCCTATGTTTATCTTTCAGGATAGATACAGGGTTTGAGGTATTGTGCTCTTTCATTTAAACTATGAAAATTATGGGGTCAGTTTGATTTCATATTTTTCTAAGACTATATACATATATATGTAAATTAAATGCTTTTTTGAAGTGAGCGACAGAATTCTGATTCCAGCGGCCGACCAGCTTCCAATAGATAACTCCACAACCAAAATAGCGCTGACAGGAAGGTGAGAAATTTCTTCTTCATTACACTTCTAAGAGAGAATTGGGAGTGATTGTAAAGAGAGAAAGGCTTGGAGAAAACTTCTAGGGATTTTCTTGGGAAGGATTGTGAGATAAGTTGTATTTTTGTTTCTTTTATTTTGTAAACTTGTTTTTATATATAAAATCCTTATTTTGTCGTATCCTTCTCATGAACTTTGAATTGTCTTCTTTATCCTTCTCCGTACTTTGAGATATGGTTTTGTGAAGAATAAATTTTGTTTTCTATGGTTTTAAATGATATTAATTTGTGATGACTTGAACTCCGACTTCATTTACTTTTCAATCTGGCCAATTGAAATGTTAAAACTTGTTGAGAGACATATGTTCTTAAATGAGATATGATTTTTACAACATAGAAGACTCAAATTTGATTTACTGGGAGAGTATGTCATCCATGGGATTGGGTGTAAATAAATAGGGAAATATACTTTGTTGGATGTAGAATTCGAGATTTTAAGGTGACATATTAAAAACCCTAATTTAGTCCACTTGATTGGAAACTAATGCGAGATTGTTAGCCCTAAGAGGAGAGCGTAGTGGGAGATCTAGAGTGCCAGCCGGTATCCTCCCAGCCTAACCACGAAATTCGGGACCAAACTTTAAATTAGTCAATGTTCTTTATAACACATGGAAGAGGAAATATAATAGGATTGCTTATATTTGACACAAAAAAGTTTATATATTTTTTTAAATGATTTCAATTTCTTCATAATCTATATACTTATTGTAAAAGGAAAGGATGCTTTCTCAAATTTGAACTTTCAGTCATAACAAAAACTTTGTTTAATATTTGTAATTTTACTTTTGAAAGTTTAGTATTTAGTTTAGTTTAACTTCTGTAGTCTTACATCTGCATTTTAATTGGCGTTCATTTGAGCAGTTAATTTTCAAAATTTGCACTTTACTTTACTTTTATTTTTATATTTTTAGATTATAAAATAATTTTCATAATTTACTTTTAGGATTTTCCAACTTCCTTGCGGGATCGATATCTAGGACTCCATTAGAGTCCTTTATTAATTGAGCGATACGTATACTTGCTTTGATTTTAAAGGGGATTTGACAGCTTAAAAAGAGTTTTAAAAGATAAATTATTGTCATAAAAAGTATTCTTTTTGTGATTATATTACATATTTATTATATATCTGTCGTAATTGATTTTGTAATATTGAAAATTATTTGCAAAATTCTCACACTAAATCTGCTCGCATCACCTCTCTTAAGGTTTTCCATACATGAGTGAAATTTCTCCTCATATGTTCATCTATATGATCTGCAAAATTTTCTAAATTGAAAACCTTATCAGCGATATAGTTGTGGTTGTCCAATATCCTCTGTAATAATTGTGACTGGGAATTGGATCGAGAGGTCCGACCCTGTGATGTCAAAGCTCGTGAAGTAGAAGCTCGAGATGTAGAGACACCTAAACTACTAGAAAATCCACCTCTCTAGCCAAAAATTGAATGATGTGACACTAGTAATGGGCTAGATTGACTGTAGTATCTCCTCCCAGCTATCAAATCTAACTCCAGCCTGCCGCATAATGAAAAGATCAAGGATACAAATCTTAAACCTGTAGTCATAGCAGCGATAACAAAACTGGTGATAACATCATAAATCAGACCTCCAATATCGATAGGCTTAAACTGCTGAATATAATAACTCAAGGTTGCTTTGTCTCAGGTTACTTTGTAGGAAATTGAAGAGCAGAAATAATGTAGTCATAGCAGCGATTACAATTTTCTTGATTGTAAATCATCACTGTATCGATCCTGAGCTCTCGAACAAACAAACTTGCTTGAATCAAATTGAGTCTTTCCTTTACTCCTCTTTATCCTTGGGGCTTTTTCTAAATCTCATATAAAATTCACAATAAATTCCAAATTCAATTCTAAATCATTAAACTTAACTCCTAAAAGCTTAAACTACCAATTTATTTATTTTCCATAAATTTTTCTCAAATTTTCACCATGAATAGTGATTTTCGGGTAGATCCATAATGCACTCAAAATACATGGTGAAAATAAAAAATTTTTACATAGAAGTGAAGCTCTTATCTCAAGAAGATCAAATCTAACCAATTTTTCTTCAAACCACCAAGAAACCTCTAAATTATGGATGGCCTAATCTTCAAATCACAAAATCAAGAGGTAGGGGACAAAGTCAAGGGAGAAAATGAGGTTTTCAGACCAAAAATTTCACTTTAAACCATTCACAAACCAATTTATGTGAACCGAAGCTTAAGCGCAAATGGTTCAGATCTTAGCCATCACTCTTTTAGTTTAGACTGCGCTTAAGCACGGGGTCCAGCGCTTAGGCGCCAATGCACAAATTTTGACATTTTAGGTTTTAAGTGAAATGCACGTCTAGCCTAAGTCATTACTCCTGAATGGTCTTATACATCTTAAATAATTTTTTTCTTCCTTTTCAACTCTCTTCTTCCTTGAGATTCACCAATCTTAATAAATTTAATTCAACATAAAATAACATAAAATTTGACAAAAGCAAACACTTATATTAATTCACAAACAATTACAAACATTTTCAAAAGAGTCCATTTTTTTCAATCTAAAGAGTCTTGGATGAGATAATTCTTAACACAAACACTAAATAATCACAACATTAAAAAAAACTCTAAACAAACAATCAAACAAGAAACACACCGTCAGCGCTATTTTTGGTTGGAGGTGTTGCCCGTAAGAAGCTGTCGGTCACCGAAATTAAAATCCCGTCGCTCACTTCGGAAGGATGTTTTAATTTACATATATATTTAGTTTTAGAAAAATATGAAATCAAACTGAGCCCATATTTTTCATAGTTTTAATGAAAGAGCACTGTAACTCAAATCCTGTTTCTATCTCGAAGGATAAACACAAGACTTGAGGATGAGGCTCGATCAAATAAACTAAAAAATATAACACATTCGTTTGGTCTCCGAAACTTTTTTATTTGCCGATAAGTTCTTTTATTTAATATAAAGAATTAAATAGGGTTTATATTAAGCTCAGTTTGGACATGCTTCCTATAAGGGCAAGCCCCTATAGTTAATTACATCTTAAATGACCAAAGTCACCTAAGAAAACTTTTGATAAAAATCAGAAAATATTATCTTAAATGAGTTTCAAAGGGTAGGACTTTTCAATGAGATTGGACGTAGAGGTTTGAAAGGGAATTTGTTCAAATTTGGAACATTTTGTTGTAGAGTCCAAAGGAGGAAAAACTAAGGGATATCATGGATCCAGAGGAGAACCTTGGTGACTTCCCAAGCTATCCTAATGTTTGGCTTTAGTTTTGAGGAGAAATATTTAGGTGTTTCATCCTGTCAATTTTATTAGTTAGGGCTTGCATTCGTGTGAAACAATCACATGAGTAACCTGGAAGATGTGAGGATTTAGGTCGTTACGGATGACAACCTCGGAATCCTAAGACGAGTTAGGGCTTATATTGTATAGAAGGGCTATACAAAGGCCTAAAGATAAGGTTAGGATTTACATTGCATAAGCAAGCAACCTCGAAGTCCTATGGCTTTGTTGCTTATATCTAAGGAAGGGAGATTGGTTTAGATGGGGAAGACAGGTTTTGCTGTTGAAGATGGTCGTGCTGCTCTCCATGCTATCTCTAAGCTCCTTGCCACAACGAGTTTGAGTTTTCTAGTGTGTCAAGTTATGATGTCGAATCAGGTGGCCCTATGGTTGTAGTTCTTTAAATTTTATGGGGGCATGTTAAAGTTGATTAGAGCGACACTGGTTAGGATCCTACGGTTCCCTTGTCCCGGCACTACTATTTTATATTGGATTCACTTAGTCCAAATGAACTTATTAAGCTGAACTTAATGAGTTCCATAATTTCATTTAGACCGTGGGAAGCCTCGTTAGCAAGCGTAGGTTACCTCCTCCAAGGAATTAATGATCATCCGATAGAGACATCTTAATTTAGTTGCATTGTAGTTTTTTGTGATGTTTGTGATTAAATATTGAGCTGTTTTATATTTTGAATGTTGTGACGATAAATTTTATCTTAGATAATTTTAGTTTTAGTTTTGGTTTTGATTTTGGTTTTGGTTTTGTGGCTATCCTAATAGATTTAGTTTTTATGCAGGGTGGCATCTTTGTTTAGCATGCAAGTTTACAAGTATAAAAGTACAGTATGAAAGTACAAGAAAGACAACGCTAAAAAAACTATAAAAGCGTACCTGGCGAGTTTTCTCGTTCCACCACCTGAAACTCAAAAGACATGTTAAGGCGGTTTATATGAAATGGGGAAGTAAAATTTTGACGACCTACCTAACCCTAGGTCATATCTTGGTGGGTCCTTATTAATTTTATTAAGGATGATTTTGTCAAGTAAAATATATTAAGTTTAGTAGATCTCTGAGGTATCCAACAGGTTAAGAAGAAGAAGCGGTCCATGCTTCCCTCTTATCACCTGGTGAAAAGCCTCAAGCTCATTTAAACATATTATGTTGCTTAATGATTCATCCTATGAACACCCTAATGCTCAATAAACATCGATGTATCAATTATCTCTAAGAGTAAGGTAATTTTCATATGTAATTTAATTTTGAATATTATGTGGGTGAAGACCCTTAAAAAGGCAAGCTAGTGTTATTGGAAGACTTAGCCAAATTTTGGTCCTAATTGGGCTTGTCGTGTTTGAAAGATGTTTTAATTGTGTTTGTCTTTCTAATCCTCATTTAATTAGTCTTGATTTAACTTAGATTACTACTAAGCCCTTAAGACCTAGGTGAGTGTATTAATTAGTTTTGAAAAGGTTAAGCATTAGGTGGTCATGATTCATAATTTGAATTTCATTTGAAAATCAAATAGTGGTATTAATTGATTAATTATTGACTTCAAAAGTCATACCCCTAAGTCCTAAGTTCATTTTATTTTAATAAACTTCCAAGTTTTAATAATTTAGAAATTTATCAACTTATCTTTCCAATTAAGAAAGTGAGATTGGTTTCTACCAATTAACCCCTTGTGTTTCAAACATCTAAATTAGGATTAGAGGTTGCCCATTTCCCTCCTTGAATTAAGCCTAAATGTTAATTAAGGCTAAATTTCCAAAATTACACATTTGCCCCTAAGGCTCTAACACTTTATAATTTGTCAAATTCAGTTCAAATGACTTTGAATTTTTATTCTACCTCATTCATTGGTCAATTAAGACATCAGAGGAGAAAATTTGACGACCTACCTAACCCTAGGTCATATCGTGGTGGGTCCTTATTAATTTGATTAAGGATGATAATTTTCAAGCAAAACATATTAAGCTTAGTAGCTCTCCGAGGTATCCAATAGGTTAAGAGGAATAAGCAGGTCCATGCTTTCCTCTTATCACATGGTGAAAAGCCTCGAGCTTATTTAAACTTATTATGTTGCTTAATAATTCATCCTATGAACACCCTAATGCTCAATCAACATTGATGTATCAATTATCCCTAAGAGTAAGGTAATCATCATTTGTAATTTAATTTTGAATATTAAGTGGGTGAAGACCCTTAAAGAGGCAAGTTAGTGTTATTGGAACACTTAGCCAAATTTTGGTCCTAATTGGGCTTGTAGTGTTTGAAAGATGTTTTCATTTTAATTGTGTTTGTTTTTCTAATCCTCATTTAATCAGTCTTGCTTTAACTTAGATTACTACTAAGCCCTTAAGACCTAGGTGAGTGTCTTAATTAATTTTGAAAAAGTTAAGCTTTAGGTGGTCATGATTTATTATTTGAATTTCATTTGAAAATCAAATAGGGGTATTAAATTGATTAATTATTGACTTCAAAAGTCATACCCCTAAGTCCTAGGTTCATTTTATTTTAATAAACTTCAAAATGTTAATAATCTAAAAACTTAATAACTTATCTTTCTAATTAAGAAAGTGAGGTTGGTTTCTACCAATTAACCCCTTGTCTTTCAAGCATCCAAATTAAAATCAGAGGTTGCCCTTTTCCCTCCTTGAATTAAGCCTAAATGTTAATTATGGCTAAATTTCTAAAATTACAAATTTGCCCCTAAGGCTCTAACACTTCATAATTCATCAAATTTAATCCAAATGACTTTGAATATTTTATCCTGCCTCATTCATGCGTCACTTAAGATGTTAAAGGAGAAAATGTGATTTCTGAAAATTTAATTTAATTTATATAATTATTTTCATGCAAAAATAGGATTCTTCAAAGAAAATTCCTAACATGACCAAGGTAAATCCTAATCCCTTGAAATTTTTAATGAAAATAGACCTAAACTAGAGAAATCTTTCGGCCAAATTTCATAATTTTTTGAATTTTATTTGAATTTTATTGGAATTTTAAGAATTATTTTAGGTTCTGGGGTAATTATTAAATATAAAATATTTTAAACGGGGAAAATTAAGTTTTGTATTTTTGAAAAATCTTTTTGAGCTAAGAGAACCCAAAGGAGAAAATTTTATATTTTTTTAAGTTTTATTTGATTTATTGGAATTATTTTATAGTGAAAATCCATTTTTAGCCATTAAAAATTATTTTTAAGCTTTAAAAATCATTATTTTTATTTAGAAAATCAGGAAAAATATCCTAATTGTTATTAAGTTCTTAGGAAGCAATTTAGAGCTTTTTCATGAATTTGATTATTTTTGTGATTTTTATGGATTTTTAATTATTTAAATATTAAAAAAAAGGCTAAAAATCAAGTTTTTATTTTAAATACCATTTTATTTTTAGAAAATACCCCTGATCACAGAGAGCTTAAAAAACAAGTTTTTATAAATTTTTTAGGTATATTTTGATTTTTAAAAATTATTTAAGTGCTAAAATGATATTTATCTTTAAAAATCAACTTAAGTTACCAAATGAACTCAAAATGCTTTGAAATTTTTATGGTGAGTTCTTTGGATCCTAAACAATAGTGGAGATCAAAAATTAAGTCATTTTGTTGTGTATATTTTTTAAAATTAATTTTCTTTGTGTTTTAGGGTTGGTGAAGTTAAAGTGTATTCTTAATGACTTAACTCATGAAATTATTTCCAATTGGTCCTCTTGTCATAGTAAACCTTCCAAAATTTTCTCAAAATTTCCTGAGCAATATGCTAATTATCATGATTAATTTATGTAAATAATAGACATAAACTTGAAAAATATGGATCTCTGTCTAGGGACTCCTCTGACTTTAGAATAATTAGAGGATGTTCTCTAAGACAGAGGCAACAACATGCTAAAATTTCAAGCCATGGTGATATTACTACATGCATGGAGAATTAAAACATTCAAATCAGTGTTTAATTAATTAAAAATAAAATATGCATCAAATGGACTCAAAATTATTTCCACATTGTTCTCCTCTATTCACTGAGCAAGATGATATTTTTATTTTATTTTTATAATTTTTCTACACCAAGATTTGAATTTTTAAAGCTAGGGCTACTTATTTAAATAAGAAAATCCCTATTTTTCTATTTAAATGCGCGACACTTACTGTATCCTCAGAAGCCTCGAAGGCACGTTTGGCGCGGTCTGGTTGGACACCGCCATCCACATACCCGCTGACTCGGCCCACGGTTCATGTAAGGAAGCGCTGTCTGGCTTGATCTCCTCCGTCCATCCAATACACGCTGATCGAATGGCTCCCCATCATCATCCCTAATGGAGTGATCTCGTGATTGTCCACACTAAAACCTTAAGATCTCAGCCTAGACTCAACCAAATCACCTTGGGTTTGATCCTATCGACTCATCTAAGTGACACGAACATATCCATACAGTAATCATGCAATTAAATTAAGCCTAATCAAATGGAGATCCAAATAGGATCAGAAGGGGGAGAGGTTCAATACCATGGCTCTAAGAAGGGAAGCTTTGATCAGAGAGTCTCGATACATTCGTTGGCCAAAGGAGCTAGGGATTAAGCCTCTTGATATGGTGAAATGCCTAGACCCAAATTCGACCAAGGCTGATTTCAGGTGTTGATCAAAGTCTATACTAGGGGCTTTATGTAAGGGGGATTTGATGGGTCTTTGGCTTCTTTCAAGGTTGTGAAGGTGTGGGTGAGTTTAATTTGAGTTTAGTGGAGTTTTGAGGTGTGGAGAGTTTTTTCCTGTCTCTGACAAGGTTTTGAGCTAAAAAATTGGGCTCCGACAAGGGGATTCAAGGCAATGTGGTGGTTGGGTTGCACTGAGGAGGTCTCAAAGAGGCTTTGGGATCAATTTGGGGAAGTCTCTTAGAGGAATTTTCAAATCTCTCTCCATGGCCGTGGAGGGTAGCCTTTTATAAAAATGGCCTTATGCTTGCTGCCATGGCCAATTAAGGGGTAAAATGTGCTGCCTAGGAGGAGGGCAGTGAGACTCTAAGCTTCGATTTGGATGAGGTGGCCTCTGAGTTTGAATTAGGTTTAATCCCATGGGGGTGGCTCTTAGTTTGTCCATTTTCTGGCTACTAGGTCGGCCGGCCTTCTAGGGGAGGTGGCTAGGGAGGTCAGGTGAGCCAGGGGAATATGTCACAACATTTTAATGATTTTAGGTTTTGTTTTGGCAAAAATCTAAGGCTTAAGCAAATATGGCATTAAATCCCTTGATTTAGAGGACCTTTGGTCCATGGCTTAGCTTAGATGGTTTCATGGGGTTTATACTGGTCACTAGGGTCCAACTTATGGCTGTTGAGTCATTAATTTGATGACTTTAGGATAGTTAGGCCACCTTTAGTGCATGGGTTCAATGTGGGTCCAAGTGATCAAAACTTGGGTTTGGGCTAGGATATCCAAGTAAATTGACCAAATTGATTGATCAACATTGTGTAGATGATTTTTATGAAGATTTTTGGTGAAGGGGTGAAGTGATTTTGAGTTTAATTTGTGAGTCAATTTGAGAGATTTTTTGAAATTTGGTCAATTTAGGTATGTTGTGTTAGAAATGGGTCTAGGTTTGAGCTACCCTTAAGCTAAGTCTAAATTGAATGGTCCACATGATCAAGGGAGATGTTATGAAGATTTTTCATGAAGACATAGAGTGGAAATTTTGGAGTTAAGGCCCTCAATTTGGTGAAGTTTGGGGACATGACCAATTTGAGGCAAATTTGGGGATTTTTGTACTTAACTTGAAATTAAATGAAATTGGGGCTTCCCAAAGGCCAATTGAAGGTCAAATTTGATGTTTAGTAATGTTATGAAGATTTTTCAACACAAATTGTGGCAAATGGAGTAGACCATGGGTTCAATTTGGTGGAACCAAGTCATAGAGCCAAAATTGGGTTTTCTGTTTAGCTCAAAATTGGGTTTAAATCATGGACCAATTGAGCTTGGATTTCATTTAGATTGGTCATATCAAGGGTGAATTCAAGTTTAGAATTGAAATTGGAGGAAACTGAGACCAATTGGATAGACATTTGAGGTAGGTTTGGGAAAAAAATGGGCCTTTAAAGGGCAATTTTGGGGTTTTGGTCAAAATTGGTCGAATTGACCAAATTGGGTCATATGATAGTTAAGAAAAATGAAATTAAGAATATTTGTGAGGTTTTAGTAATATTTGGGATTTTTTGGAATTTTTGAAATTTTGGGCTAAGGAGGGGGAATTTTGGTAATTTGGCCAATTTTGGTGATTTTGGGCAGTTTGGGTGTTTTCAAGGCGTTTGAAATCAGCTTTGAACCACTTTGGGTTTTCTGGGTAGATTTGGGAATTTTGGCCAAATTTGGGGTCTCAAAGGTATCTAAGTAATTTGGGGGAAATTAGAGGCAAAAGGATAGGTTGGGTATCTTGGTAGAGTTGGAGTGCCAAACACCATCAATAAGCCATGGACCAATGGAAACCATCAATAAGACTAAAATGTGGAACTTCAAGTTGAGTAGAGAAGAGTTTAGAATTTCTAATGGTGAGGGTTCCTTGTCTAGTTTTCTAAGAATAGTCAATAGAAAAGTCCTATGGCTATACCTTAGGCTACTAAAGAGGAAAAACTAAACCTCAACCAAAAGTGAGGTCAACACACACAAACATTAAACAAATAACTTAATTCCACTCTCCTTCCAGTGGAACGAATCGTAGACTATCATTACTCTCTCCTTCAACATTTGGAATGTAAATCTGATAAAATGGACGGTGATT
Organism: Phalaenopsis aphrodite; assembly: GCA_003013225.1. Classification (NCBI taxonomy): domain Eukaryota; kingdom Viridiplantae; phylum Streptophyta; class Magnoliopsida; order Asparagales; family Orchidaceae; genus Phalaenopsis; species Phalaenopsis aphrodite. The sequence goes on along the minus strand of NEWO01000161.1, from coordinate 1,119,498 downwards.
AATAACTCTGGTTGAGTGTTCTTCCATCCATTTATTTTTTCAAATACATAGCCTTGTTTGCTTCTTCCACAAAATAGGAAAGACTAAACTGCATCTTAAGTTGCCATTCCATATGCTCTAGTTGTGCGTTAACTTCCATCACTTTTGCTTTAATTGAAGCTACACTAACCTTAAGTTTAATGATTTTCCCCACTATTCTTTCTATACTAATGGCTAGGAAACTGTTGTAAAAGCCTTGCACATTCTGGCTAATAAATTTCTTTCTCATTGTTTCTTCCTTTTTTTTTCAAATCACTTTCCCAAGATGACATCTTTCCAAGAACTCTCACTCTCTACTTAGAATTTATGGTTAAATTTAAGTGAGTTTAGAATTCTCCTCATATACTTCTATTTTGTAGGCTCTAGATCACGTCTAAAACCTCTAGACACATTCTCAGACCATGATCCCACGTTTAAACCCACTAAACCACATTTAAAACGTCTAGAAACATCATTTAGCATGTTTAATAAACTGTCACACTTAAACACCAAAAGTTGGCTCTTAAATGTCGGTGTTTAATGTAGTACAGGTCAGCTTAACATCCAGAAAGACATTCCAACATGTCTAAGTCATCTGTTAAGGTCTTAAAATCATTACTAAATAATTATATATTCAAAATACTCCCAAGATTTTCTGAATCAAACACAACAACATAACATTCAAAACAAATGCATTGACAACTATGGGTTGCCTCCCACAAAGCGCTTGGTTTAACGTCATCAACCCGACATACCGGTGCTTAATCTGGTTGACACAACAACATAAGATCATTCAACTTAAATTGGTCCCCTAAAAATTAGGGTTTCAGCCTATGACCATTTACTTTTAATATTTTATCAATTTTAGGATCTTTGATATCCACAACTTCATAGGGATAAACCTTCATCACAATAAATGAGCCCATCCACCTGGATGTAAGTTTCCCTGGAAATATTCTTAACCTTGCATAATATAGCAAAACTTGTTGCCCTGACTCAATATTTTTTGAAAGAATCCTCCGATCATGCCACATCTTCATCTTTTCTTTATAAATCTTAACACTTTCATAAGATTTATTCCTTAATTGCAATAGTCTGTTCTCACCAGCATCCTTTAAATTGTAAATAAATTCCTTAATAGCCTAATATGCTTTATGCTCAAGTTCAACTTGTAAATGACAAGCTTTCCCAAATATTAGCTTACATAGGGATATTCTTATAGATGTTCTATATACAATCCTATAAGCCCACAAAACGTAGTTAAGTTTGACTGACCAATCCATTTTGATTGGATTCACAGATATTTCCAATACTCTTTTAATTTCATGATTGGAAAATTCAACTAAATCACTTGTCTGATGATGATAAGCAGTAGCAATTCAATGGTTGATATTATATTTCTTTAATAATTTCTCCATCATTGCATTTATGAAATGACTTCCCTTGTCAGTTATGATCACTCTCGATATCCCAAATCTAAAAAAATATATTCATTTTAAAAAATTATGTAACACTTTGAGCATCACATTATGTTAAAACAACAACTTCTATCCATTTGGATACATAGTCTACTACTAGCAATATATATAAATTTTTGAAAGATGTTATAAATGGTCATATAAAGTCTAATCCCCAAACATCACATATCTGTACTTCTAACACATAATCGAGGGGCATCTCATTTCTTATAGAAATATTGCCTACTCGTTGACATTGATCACAAGTTTTTATATAAGCGTTAACATCTCTAAGGATTGTAAACCAATAAAATTCATATTACAAAATTTTGTATGCTATTTTATCAACACCAAAATGTCCCCCAAAATCAAAGTTATGACATATTTGGATAATTTCATAATTTTTTTTTCTAAATGCACACATCTTTGAATAATCAGATCCTTTTCTTATTTATATAAAAATGGGTCATCCCAAAAATAAGTCATAGTTTGAGATAAAATTTCCTCTTCTGCTGGTATGCCATTCCATAGATTATAATATCACTAACCATGAAGTTCACAATGTCGGCAAACCATAGAACACACCACTTATTAACATTGAACAATTCTTCATCTAGGAAATGTTCATTAATCTCTTTTTCAAAATATAGTGGTTTTTCTAATTCATGCCTGGATAGATGATCTACAATTTGATTCTTAGCTCCTTTCCAATCTACTATTTTAAAGTTAAATTCTTTCAAAAGAAGAATCCATCTTATAACTCTTGGTTTTGCATCCTTCTTTTTCAATAACTACTTAATAGCAGAATGATCATTATGCACAATACATTAATTCTAATTAAGTATGATCTAAATTTATCAAAAGTATATACAACTGCTAATAAATCTTTCTCAGTTGTGGTATAATTAATTTGAGCTTCATTAAGAATTCTACAAGCATTGTAGATTACTTTAAAAATCTTAAAATTTTCTTTCCTAAAATAGCTCCAATAGCATAATCACTTGCATCACAAATCAATTCAAAAGGTTTTTCCCAATCTAGTGAAATAATAATTGGTGCAGTGACTAAAGTTTCTTTTAATAATTTAAAAGCTTTTAATCACTCCTTATCAAAATTAAAAATTATATCTTTTTCAAGTAAATGGCATAGAGGCTTAGTAATTTTTAAAAAATCTTTAATATACCGCCTGTAGAATCTAGCATGTCTCCTAATTTCTCTCACACTTATTGGGTAAGGTAAATTAGCTATCACTTGAACTTTTGCGGGTTCTACTTCCATACAATTTTGTGAAATCTGATGTCCTAAAATAATTACTCCTCCTACCATAAATTGGCATTTTCCCAGTTAAGGACTAAATTTGTTCTAAACTTGACTCAAATGAAGTTCCAAACACTAAAAATCATCCATGAAAACTTCAATTCCTTTTTTGATTAAATCATAGAAAATAACTATCATACATCTTTGAAATGTAGCAAGGGAATTACATAAAACAAAGGTTACCATAAGGATTGGTAAAAGTTGTTTTCTCTTGATCTAGTATATCCATCCAAAAAATGAAAATATTTATGCTAAGTAAGTCTATTCAACATTTGTTCTAGAAATGGTAGTGGAAAATGATCTTTCCTAATGGTGAGATTTAATTTTCTTTAATCAATGCATATTTACCACCCTTTCACTTGTCTGATTGGTATTAACTCATTAGGTTCATTCATAGTCACAATCACTCCTCTTTCTTAGGAATGCAGTGAATCAGACTAGCCATGTACTATCTAAAATAAGGTAGATAATTCCAGCATTTAACCACTTTAAAATCTCTTTCTTATCAAATGTCTTCATAACATGATCTAATCTCCTTTAAGGATCAGCCCTGAGTTTGAAGTTCTCTTCCATATAAATTTTGTGCATACAAATTGAAGGACTAATCCTTTTATATTAGCAATTGTCCATCCAAAGGCTTTCTTGTAACACTTCAAAGTTTTCATTAAACTCATTTCTTCTTCTCTAGTTAATTTTGAGGAAATTATAACAGGTAATATTGAGGAATCACTTAAACAGGCATACTTTAAATGTTCAGGAAGTAACTTTAACTCAAGCTCAAGAGGGTTTTTCAATAAATGGGCAAAAAGATTTATCTTTTTCTTTAGTGTCCAAAACATCAAATCTTTTTCATTTTCAATTTTTCTTCATAATTTGTTTTAAAAAGGCATTCACTTAGATAATTATTACATACATTCTATAACATTCATCATCTTTACCTTTTGCAGGATATTTTGTTGATTTCAAAATATTAAACGTAACAGTCTGATCATTCACGTGCATAGTTAATTCCTCTTTCTGCACATGTATCATTGCTCTTCCTGTGGCTAGAAAAGGTCTCTCCAAAATGATAGGTATCTCCTTATCCTTCTTCATATCTAGCACAATGAAATCCGTAGGAAAGATAAATTGATCCACTTTCACTAAGACATCTTTTATAACTCCTTTAGGATATGTCATTGAACGATCTGCTAACTGCAGAGTTATAATAGTAGGGGATATTTCTCCTAATCCTAATCTCTTAAATATTGAGAATGCCATAAGGTTAATGCTTGCACCTAAATCCCATAATGCTTTCCCATAAAATATGTCTTCTATTGCACAAAAAATTGTGAAGCTACCAGGATCTTTAAGGTTTTCACGAAGCTTTTTCTAAATTATAGCACATCACTCCTTACTAAGTGGAACAGTCTTGCTATCTTCGAACTACTTTTTCCTGTTAAAAATATCCTTCATAAACTTCACATAGCTTGGCTTTTGTTCTAAGGCCTGAGCAAATAGAATATTAATTGTAAGCTTCTTTGAATTTCCATGAATTTTGAAAATCGTTTATCCAACTTCTGTTGACGGAGCCTCTAAGGAAATGGAGGTAGTGGGTTTTCCAAGTCAACTTTAAGTAGCAAAATAGGTCTCTTTAAACCTTTTAAAGCATCCTCTTGAGGTTCTTCAATTTCTATTCTCTCTACTTCAGGCTCTTTTTGAACTCTACCTTCCAATTCTCTTCTGCTTCTAAGTTGAACAACTTTTACTTGCTCTTTATTCTAGTTTTTTGAATTTACTTCAGTATTACTAGAAAGTGTTTCCTGAGATCTATTACTTAATGAATTTACTATTTGTCCCAATTCATTCTCAATATTTCTAATTTTAACTCCTTGACCTTGTAACTAATTTTCCATTTGTAATACCACTTCTTCTATAAACAACATTTTCTTCTTAAACTATGGATTATTATTAAAACTTGAAGGATAAGTTGGTCTATAATTATTATTCCCTTGGTTGTTCCAATTTCTCAATGGGTTTACTTGGTTGTTCTCCCATTGCTTTTTATTACCACCCGAAGTATTATTCCAGTAAAAGTTGGGATGGTCCTTCCAACCTAGGTTATAATAGTTTGAATATGGGTTATTCTGCGTGTTATTTATAGCTTTCAAAGTTTCTAATGATGCTTGAGAATCTACCATTTATCCTAATGAATTCTCTTCAATCATTGCAATTGGATGAGAAAAATTCAATCCAAATTGGTTTAACATCCTTGAAATTGTAGCAACTTGATTTACTAACATTGTAAAAGCATCAGATTCATGAATATTGGCTACTTTCTTAGGATTTATCTTTTTATAAGGCCATTGAAAATTATTAGTTGTCATCTCTTCAATTAAATTATAAGCATCATGAAATGGTTTTGACATCAATTAACTACTAGCAGCGACATTGATAATAGATCTAAGAGATCCAACAAATCCATTGTAAAAGGTTTTAATTATTAACCAGTATTGTATAACATGGTATGAACACTTTCTCAGTTGTTCTTTAAATCATTCTCATGCTTCATAAAAAGATTTCCCTTCAAACTGACTAAAAGATGTAATATTATTTCTAAACTTTGCAGTTTTTTATGGTGGAAAATATTTAACAAGGAATTTCTAGGCTAAACCTCAAGTTCTACTAGATCTAGGTGCTAACGAATGTAACCATATCTTATCCTTATCCGTCTGTGAGAAAGGAAAAATTCTAGGTCTTATAGCATCATCTGATACACCATCATATTTAAATGTAGCACATAATTCTAGAAAATTGGCAAGATATAAATTTGGATCTCCAGATGGTGCTCCCCCAAACTGATTATTTGATACAATTTAGATAATAGCCGGTTTAATTTCAAACGAATTAGCCATTACAACAGATTTTTGAATACTATAATGAAGTTCATCCACCATTGAGTTTGCATAATCTCTTAATGATCTAAACTCTTAAGTATTTTGATTATTTTGATTTTACATTTCTTGAAATTTTTGACTTTTTCAGTAATTTTTTATTTTTCTATTTTTCTAAGAGTTTTTTCTAATTCAGAATCATATGACACTAGTCATGTGGAACCTGAACTATGCATACATTACTAGAAAAACACATAAAATAAAAACACCTAAATAAGAACATTATGTAAAAAAAACTACAATATTCCTATAATAAATCTAAAAATTTAAATAAGACTTTAGAAAAATAAAATTTTTGCTTTCTAAATGTTTCTTTAAAATTTTGTAATTTTTGTTAATTCTCCCTCGCAGTGGCACCAAAAACTTGATCATAATTCTCTTTATATATGTTAATGCAATGTATACGATTGTATTCTTAATTTTTTTAATTATAATTCTTACTTTGCAACAAATCAAAAAACTTGATCCCAAGCAAAACCTAGGTAAATTCTTAACTTCTATGAAAATAAGAATGTTGTTATAGTTTTTAAATATAAGATACTATGAAAGTATATGTATCATTATCAAGTAATATAGGACTTTTTTATTATGTCATGTATATCAAACCTACAGGGGAAACTACAATATGCACTTTACAAAATAGGAGAAATTAGATAACAAAATTCTACGTAGCAAAACATTCTTACTTAAACTCTAGATATTATAATAGGAATGAAAGTTAGATTCTTTTTGTAATTTTTTATAATTGGAAATAAAGTAAGCAACTAACTAATTTAACTAGATATTTGCATAATAAAGGAAATATAAATAAAATATCTTTTTCCTTATCATGAATCAGTAACAAGTATAAGAGCTATATTGTGAAGTATTCTAATTGTGTTGTGCCAAATAGGAGCAAAAATATTCTTTACCTTACTAGAGTGTTATAAATAACATTGGCTAATCTATAGTTTGAATAGTCTTAAAGACGGGTTAGGTAAAAAAAGTACTAGCTCTCACTCTAGAGTTCTCTCTTCTCCCTCCAACTAGGGTCTTACATCTTGTATCAAAACCTAAAACTATAAGCCAAATTGGGGGCTTTACCCTGCACTATAAATTCCTCTAATTCTACACCCTTCAAAGTTTATTTCCCTATTTATTTGCACTCAACCCGTTGAACTACATTCTCATCCATGAAATAAAATGTGATTCTTACCATTTTTTGACTAAGACAATACCATATCGGATCTTACATGTTCTCACAACAGGTATTAACATCTTAATTAACCAAATCAAGAAGTAAATGAAGTACAAGGTTTAAAATCATCACAACTTCTTCCAACATTAAAGAATAATACTTTTCACAACTTCCCTACAATAATTAATCACTTATCATTTTAAGGAAAATAATAAAGAAAATAACTCAGAATTTAGGGAGAACACATAACCACACTTGAGTTTGAAAATAGAAATCATGTGCATAAACAAGAAGTCTAAATTAAAACTAAACGTAGTTACAAAGATAAAAACTTATCTCAAATCATCTCCACCAAGGTCTTGAAGTTCCTTTGAATATCTTCCTTCACTTGAAATATAAAATACAACTTAAAATAAAAAGAAAAGTAGGCAGCGGTGGAGGCGATGGGCGGCGACAGCAGCGTAGGTGGTGGTTGGCACTGGACTGGTTTGGATGGATTCTCTCTTCTATGAAAGATCTAAGTCTTATTTTATATATTTCTAAAAGGTGCATTAATTTCTCTTTAAAATTTGTCTCCATTCAGTGAATCTTCTAGAAGTTGCCTCCTTTTAAAAGCCAATTGAATAAATTTTCGTGTCCATTAACTATTTCCCACGTTTTCACCATGGGTTGCTTCAAACACCAGTTCAAAAATTTTTCTAAATTCAATGAATCAACAAATAACTACTTCTGACACTTAAGAGCAAGGTATCTGACACTTAGACACGGCTCTCTCTGTTTAACTGGTGCGTAAGCGCCAGTTCTTGGAACTTAGGCACCTCAATTCATTTTTGCGCCTTCATTTTTGCTCCAATTTTGATTCTTTTTAACTCTTTTTACCATTTTTCATCCTTTTGATTTTACCTGTAAGAAAAACACACAAATTCCTTTCTTTAAAGAGCAATATCTGAAATATGGGTATAAAATGTGTACATAAAGACTATATATTTTAGGTGTATGATCAGCTAGACGTAATCAGTGCTTATTCTGGTTGACCCAACACATATGATCATTTAATTTAGGCTGATACCCTAAAAACTGAATAGTCATCATGTAAGAGGAGAAGTTAACTTTCTTATTATTTTTAATCCTCCATTATTCAGAAAAGCAATCATTTCATCCAGTGATGAATCAGTCATCACGAATGCAGCGTATTTGCAATGGAATACATTTCTTAGCCCAGAAAAAGCATTGATCCTTTTCTTAGAAAAATCAACTTACTTACCTCTCACAAGGATGTGATCGTCAGTGGTAAACCTCAATTTGGCATAAAACTCTTGAATCAGTGGTACAATCACCACTGCAGTGAAGCAACAAAACCATTCCCAATTTCTAGCGACGATCAACCTCTCGATCTCGCCACCTGGTTTATCAAATGCCTGTTCTTGGATCAACTTTTTTTATTCTATTTGAGTTTTATAACAATGTTGGCCTTTAAAATTGAAAAATCTTCTTGCGTCAAAATCATATGTCAGCTTTCCTCTCTTTGCTCGTGGAGCCATTGGAATTTCATGAAAATCCAAATAAATTACAAAATAAAAAATCTAACTCCTAAAGTAAGATTATTTGGTAAGGAATTTTTTATCATGAGTTTTCTTCAATCTTTTTCATCCAAATAATGTAGGAAAAATATATGGTGAAAATCAAAAACTTCTAGATTAAAATGAAGCTCTTACCAAGAGAAGATGAAATCTAAAACCTTTGGTCTCCAAAATATTCTCTACGCACACAATGTGAAGCTCTAGGTCACGGTTTAGAGGTAGGAGACGACCTAAGCAGTAAAAATGGAGTTTTACTATGCAATTTCATGGTTTTTTAGGAAATCAGGTGTTTTTGGGACTTTATTGCATCTACCGCCAAATCTGGCGCATCATGCGTCACCTCCAACGCCTTAATTTTCCAAATTTCATTTTCTGCTGCTTACCACTTTATGTCCTCCTCTAATTAACTCAAATGAACATTTGAAATCATAATTTAACATTACTCTAACACTAAACTTTTACAAACAACACAAAGCTTGCTTTTACATATAAAATTTGTGCTATTATAAACTAACATTTTTCATGCCAGCAAACATTTAATTCAGTATCCAAAGCAAACCAAACATCCTAACATTGAAATCTAAACATCAAAATACTAAATACAAACATAGATAACATTTAACAGTAAAAGTAAATGCAATCCAACATAACATCTTAACACAAACAAGCAGTACTAAGCAAAATATTTCATGCACAGAGTTCAAACATCTTCTTCTCTCTCATTCTCCTGGATATCTCTCATAGATTGGTAGTTCACCTACAAGTTGTAGAAGGGTCAAGAAATTCATCAGTTGAATCTTCCCAAATTCAAGCATGTTTCTTGAACATACGTACCAAACCGTCTTCAATACAACTAGTATGTTCAAAATGTTCCTTCAATCTCAAATCCAGATGATCCAACAATTTAGAGACATTCCCAATTGCATGCATAAGGTTCTATACCACTTTTTCTATCTTCTTAATCCTTTTCAATAGTACATTTGAAATGAATTACAACTGAATAGGTGATGAATTCTTGGTTGCTTGATCCACCAATACATTCATATCGTTCTCATCTCCCATTCCAATACAATTGCAATAGATTTCTAGATCCATCAGCTTCAAAGGAAGAAGCACTTTCTCCCAACTCTCATAAGGTACTTGTGTTTCACTACATAGCAGGAAAATTGTGGATGAATGTCCCAATCTAGTTGGAGATCCTTTGACAATCAAACCCAAAACCTATTTCACAATTATTGTTCCAATATCAATAGATTTTCCAGTTTGAATACAATAGTTCATAATAGTACTCTCCTTAGTTACCTTACAGATTTTCATACTGCAAAGTAATTTCAATGCAATAAGGAAATGTCATGCCTTAGAAATAGGATTTAACAATGATGATGAAAAACTTACATTTCCATTATCTTTAGCCTTCCAATTTGCATCTTCATCTATAAGGTATCGATAGAGTTCATTCATATTATCTCTCGTAGGAGTAAAATTTGCGTAGTGGCTGATAAGCAAATTTTCAATCATAAACATCTCGTTTATTATTGGAGTGAATTGTAAAAACCTACCTAGCAAATATACAATTCCTTGGTTGATTCCATTAAAATTTGCATAAAACTCTTTTACCGCAGGGACAACTACGACTGCAGTAGTGTAGAAAAGCACTTCCTAGTGTCTTTGCACAATAATCTCTTCTACTCAAGTATTTGGTGTGTTGAATCCTTGATTCACAAACCCCCTTTCTTTGATTAGCCTCTTCTTCATAAGAAGACAATCATGTAACTTCTGCCCATCAAAACTGATGAACTTTCTCCAGTTGAAAATTCCAAATCTAGTGGAATTTTTAGAGTGGGATGTCATTGGAATTGAAACCTAGTGACTCTTCCCTCATTTCCCTCCTTAAAAATGACTTTGGAATCCGTTTTTAGGTGTTATAAGGAGAAAACCCGCCAAAAACTATGAAAAACCACCATTTACAATGTTTTAAGTCATCTTCATCGTCGCAACACTTCATGTACCTACTCTGGCACATCATGCGCCAACTCTTCAGAATATGGCGCATCATGCACCAGTTTCAAAAATTTCACCACAATAAATTCTCAATTTTTCCACACAATTAGGTAAATAAAGTTATTTTTAAATACTTTCTCAATGTTAAATTTCTCAAATAAATGGAATTAATAAAAGCACAAATATATTAATATAAGTAAAATATAAAAATAAAAACATAAAAATAAAATAAACAACGTTAAGTATGGGTTGCCTCCATAAAGCACTTGGTTTAATGTCGTCAGCCTAACATTCCCAGTTTTCATTCTGGGTGACCCAACATTACATTTTCTTTAAACACTAGTCTTTGACCTTCAAAATATAGTTTCAATCGGTGCCCATTCACTCTAGAGATCCTTCTAGTCTTAGGATCTTCAATATTAACTGCTCTGTAAGTATAGACTGTTAAAATTCTGAATGGCCCTTTCCACCTAGACTTCAACTTTCCAAGAAATAATTTTAATTTTGTATTTTATTATAAAACTTCTTATCTAGGCTTAAATTCCTTTTTATTATCTTCTTATCATGTAATCCTTTCATTCTTTCCTTATAAATCCATGCATTATTGTAAGATTCATTCATAATTTCCTTAAGCTCATTCAATTGTAGTAATCTTTTCTCACCAGCATCTTTCAAATTGAAATTGAAATCCTTAATAGCCCAATAAGCTTTATGCTCAAAGTCTACCCAAAAATAAATCTATATGGGGACATTCCTATAGGTGTCTTACAAGCTTTCCTATATGCACATAATGTAGTATCTAATCTAGCTGACCAATCCATTTTATTAAGATTCAAACTTTTTTCTAAAATTCTTTTAATTTCACGATTAGATACTTCTGTCAAACCACTAGTCTGGGGATGATAAGTAGTTGCAATTTTATGCATTATATTACATTTTTCCACCAATCTCGTAATTGTTGTATTTCTAAAATGAAATCCTCCATTGGTAATGATTACTCTCGACATTCCATATCATGTAAAAATATTTTTAATTAAAAATTTTAAGACACTCCCAGAATCACATCGAGGTAAAAAGATTGCTTCTACCATTTTGAAACATAATCCACTGCAATCAATATATATATATATATATATATATATATATATATATATATATATATATATATATATATATATATAT
>NEWO01000161.1:1088167-1098318 GCA_003013225.1 Phalaenopsis aphrodite | reverse complement strand
CACTCAACTCCATGGATGACATCCTCTCCCATGAAATCAAACCTGATTCTCAGTATGTTGTAGAAATCATAGCCCTTTTAGAACATATGTTTCTAAACATATTTTAATAATTCAATTGGTCATATCAAAAAGAAAATGAATATCAGAGTTCAAATCATCACAAATTATTGACATTTAAAATCGTTTAAAACAAAATCAATTCTTTACAAAATCAAATCTCAAAGTAGAGAGAAGGATAAAGAAGACTATGCAAAATTCATGAGAAGGATACGACAAAACATGGATTTCATAAATAAAAATAAGTTTACAAAATAAAAGTAGTAAAGATACAACTTATTTCACAATCCTTCCCAAGCGAATCCTTAGAAGTTCTATTTAAGCCTTTCTCTCCCAAGCAAAGCCTTTCTCTCAATTCTCTCTTAGAAGTGTAATGAAGAAGAAATCTCTCACCTTCCCTCTCCTCTTACAATCCTTGAAGAAAATCTTCAAGCCCTTGAATCTCTCTCTCACTCTCCCTCTTTCTCTCTTTTGCCCCCCTTACATGCCACTTCAACCTCTATTTTACCCTAGACTTCCCTCTCATTTGTTAAAGGCTGCCTCCCTCTAAAAAGAATTCAAAATTTCCTCTAAAATTCTATCCAAAAGTAAACTCTTTTGAATTCAAAAGACATGTCCATCGATCCAAGAGACATATCCCTTCATGAAAGAACCTTCTAAAGTATCTAGATAACTTGAATCACTCCAAGGGGTATTTATAAAAAGTGTCCTTTTGAAAATTCATGTAAAATTTGTCCTGAGCCGCCTTAATCCTTAAAAAGTCATCTCTAGCGCCAGTTTTCTTAAGTCCAAACTGTTCTGGGTTTTAGAACATCTGGCACAAATCTAGCACATCTGGCACCAACTCTATCTGTAAAATGGTGCATTTGGCGCTAATCTGGCACATCTGGAGTCAAAATTCCCAAAATTTGATGTTTTGGCTCTAAATTTAATCATTTCTGCTACTTTTGCTCTAAATGCCTAAAATTGATACACCTGCAACAAAAACATGTATACCCTTCTTTAAAGTGCAATATCACCAAAAATAAGCATAAAATGTATACTTAAAACAACATACTATTTTGGTGTATCAACAAGCTTTCCTAAATATTAACCTATATGGGAATATTCCAATAGGAGTTCTATATGCATTCCTATAAGCCCACAAAGCATAATCAAGTTTGACTGACCAATCCATTTTTATTAGATTCACAAAATTTTCCAATTCTATTAATTTCACGATTGGATAATTCAACCAAACCACTTGTTTGAGGATGATAAGTAGTAACAATTTGATAGTTGAAATGATATTTATTTACTAATTTCTTCATTATTGCATTTTTAAATGACTTCTCGTGTCATTTATAATCACTCTCGGAATCCTAAATCTATAAAATATGTTTGTTATTAAAAACTTTGTAACACTTTGAGCATCACATCTAAGTAAAGCAATAGCTTCTATTCCTTTGGATACATAGTCTACTACTAACATAATATATATATATATATATATATATATACTATAATGAAGTTCATCTAATTTAGAGTTTGCATAATCTCTTAAAGGTCTAAATTCTTGATAAATTTATGTATTTTGATTATTTTGGTTTGCCAATTCTTGAAATTTTTGAATTTTTGTTGTATTTTTTATATTTTAATTTTTCTAATAGTTCTTTCTAATTAAGAGTTGTAGGGAACTAGTTTTTTAGAACCTGAACTACGTATACATTACTACAAAATAAAATAAAATCACATAAACAAAAAATTATGTACAAATAACACTATGATATTTCTATAATAAATTTAAAAGTTTAAATAAGGCTTTCTGAACATAGAAAATTATTTTCTTAAAAGTTCCTTCAAATTTTACAAAATTTTTCTTTTTCTCCCTGACAAAAGTGCTAAAAAACTTAATCCTCTATTCTTTTATGTACTTATGCTTCTGACTCCACTGCTAAGAACTAGATGTAAGTTTCCTGACAACAGAAGACAAAAAATTGATCCCTGTCTGATATGATAGTACTCTGATGTATGTGTGGTTAGATTCTTCATTCACTTTATTTATATTTCTTTCTTTACAATTGTGTCACTTAGTTGACTCTCAGGAAAGTAAGAGTACAATTTTTATATTTAAAAATTGGGATACTTTGCAAGCATACGTATCGTTATCAAGTAATATAGAACTTTTTGATTAAGCCTCAAAATAACGAACCCAGAAGGAGAACTATATACGCTTGAGAAGAAAAAAAATAACAAACTTTACTTTGAAAAAGAGACTTACTCAAACTATAGATACTATGGTAGGAATGAAAGTTTGATTCTTGTTGGTAATTTTGATAATTAAAAATAAAGTAAACAACTAACTAAATTTAACTACATTTTTCTAAGATAAAATAAATACAAATAAAATATCTTTTTTCCTTATCATGAATCAATAACAAGTATAGGAATTCATTTATTAAAGTATTTAAAATGTGTTGTGCCAAAAAGGAGCAATATTATTCTTTGCCCTAGAGATTTTATAAAGAACATTGGCTAATCTAAAGTTTGAATAGTCCCGAGGACGGGTTAGGTAGGGAAGATACTAGCTCTAACTCTAGAGTTCTCTCTTCTCCCTCCACGTAGGGGCTAACCTCTCCTATCAAGACTTAAAACAATAGACTGAATTTGAGGTTGTAGTCCGTCACTTTAAATTCCTCTAACTTTACACCCTTCAAAGTTTATTTTCCTATTTATTTGCGCTTAACCATATGAATTACATTCTCATCCATACAATCTCATGTGATTCTACCATTAGTTGACTGAGACAATACCATCACAGATCTTACATGTTCTCACAACAAATATTAATATCTCAATTGGCCAAATCAAGAAGTAAATGAAGTACAAGAATTAAATCATCACAACTTATTCTAGCATTATAGATCAATACTTTACACAACTTCCATCTAACACAATTACTTATCATTTTAAGGAAAAAGATAATAAAAACTACTCAGAATTCATGGGAAAAACACAATAATAATTAAGTTTAAACGTAGAAATTTTGAAAAACACAACATGTCTAGATTAAAACCAAATGTAGTCACAAAGATAAAAGGTTATCTCAAAATCCTCTTCAACAAACTCCTAAAGTTCCCTTAATTCTCTTCCTTTCTCTTACAATCATCCCTAGGTCTAGTTGCCCAACCCTAGAGGGTTAAAATCTCCCTATCTCACTAATAAACTACAATGGATTCTTACTCAGAACTATGTAATCACTTTCTCCTTCACTATGAATGAGAAAAGTGAGAAGAAGCCTTAAATAAAATCCAACAACTCCTTACTTTTTTCTCTCTAAAAGTGTTATAAGTCTTCTTTATATATATCAATTCAATCTCGAAACACCTTTTTAAAGTTTTCCAAATGGTGCCTTGGTGTATCTTCAAAATGTGTCCACATTTAATGAATCTTCCAAGAGTTGCCTTTTCTCAAGAGCCATTTTAATGTATTTTCATGCCCATTAACTGTAATCCATGTTTACACCAAGATCTGCTTCAAAAACCCTTCAAAATTTGTCCAAAATTCCTTGAATTTTCATCATAACTACCTGGTGCATAAACACAAGGTCTTCAGCACTTAGGCGTGATCTCAATGATATAGTTGTGCAAAATATATAAAGTCGACTCTGCTTTACAACGGGACAAAAAACTTGATGCATTATTTTATGAATAAGAAATTTAAGAAATTTATGTTGGGATTCTACGCAAGTATACGTATCATTATCAAGTAATACAGGACATTCTGTTTAAGCCCCAAATATTGATCCCACAAGGAAGGTTTAAATTTGAGATGATAAACTAACTACGGAATTCATAGCAATAAAATAAAATTACTGTCACTAATTTTGAATATTTGACGTACTGTCAGAAATAAATTATTAACTACTAGCAAAACAGAATTGTAATGTTTAAACAATAACTACCAAACTATGTTTATGTGATGAAGTTATCTAATATGAAAAAGCATCTTTCCCACTACAATGAGTTTTTGGTAAAGTGAGATGAGATAAATAGTTTAAATATGTATTGTGCCAAATAAAAGCAATTTTAATTCTCTAAACATATTCAATTTTATAGAGAATCAATGGCTAATCTTAGGTTTAGTACCTAAATCCGTGATTAGGCTGGGAGGATACTGACTCTCACTCCAGATCTCCCACTTCCCTTCCCCTGAAGGCTAACATTCACTAAGATCAATTATGGATTTTAGTCTGTCACCCTAAAATCCCAATTCTACACCCAACAATGTATATTTCCCTATTTATTTCTACTTAATTCCATGAATGAAATACTCCTTGATGGAATTAAATGTGATTCTCACTCTGTTGTAGAACTCATTCTCCATTTCACTGATCATATGTTTCACAACAAATTTTAACATTTCAGTTGACCAGATTGAAGAGTAAATTAAGAACAGAGTTGAAAAACCATCACAATTTATTTTATATTTTAAAATTGGTACATCCAAATTATCTATTCATTCCATCATATCTCAGAGTAGAGAAAGATAAAGGAAACTACTTTAACTTCATGAGAAAGATACACTAAAACTCAAATTTCATATGTAAAAGAAAGTTCATACAATATTAAAAATAAACAACACTTATCTGAAACTCTTTCTCAAAGCAAATCCCTTGTAGCCTCTCTTGGACTCTTTCTCTCTTTACAATACTCTTGATTCTCTCTTAGATGATGTAGGAATAAGAAATCTCTCACTTCTCTACCTTTCTAAAAACTCCTAGAAAAGCATTCACATTTAAACTCACCACAAAAACTTAAAACTCTAAAGAGATAAATGACTAATGAACTCTAAGTGGTTGGGAGAGTGGAAAAGAGATTTTTCTAATCAATTTTCACTCTAAATAGAGCCCAATGTTGGTTTTCCAATAGGTGCATCCAAAAACTCTTCAAAAAGCGCCCAAATTCATCGAATCTTCTAGAAATTGGCCTTGCATCGACATTGGCGCCCTCGGTGCCCATTTTAGTGTCGTCGGCTTCAGTAGCCCGTGAATTAATTTCGTGCTCTCTATCAAAAGATGCCATTGGCGCTGCTTCTGGCACCGTTAGCGTTGAGGATATTTTGGCCTCTGTTCTGTAGGTCTGCGCCGTCGACGTCCATCCTGGTGCCATTGGCGCTGAGTATTTCTTTAAAAACACCATTCTGACTCCAAATCTCATTCTTTTTTGCTTCCTTTTCTACTTCAAGTCCTAAAAATCAACAACCTACAATAAAACATGAAAAATATCTTCCTTTAAAGCGTAATATCACAAAAAATGAGTATAAAATAGAGGTCTAAATATGCATAGATTTTTGGTGCCTCAAAATGCCCCAAACTTAAATGGTACTTGTCCTTAAGTAACTCTTTTACTACATAAAAATATGACTTATGGCAAAAAATTTAAATTTAAGACTTCCATATTTTAGTCCACTAAATATAATAGCATAACTTAATAAAAATGTAAAATAACTCCAATTAATACTAAATGTATAAGAATATCTAGCAATCAAGTCTAAAATTTTTGATTCTCTATTCTTTTCAAGGAAAATTACAAATTGTCATATTAAATTCATTTAAAATAACCATATGAAAAAAAAATTCATGAAACTTTATCAGAAAATATGTTAATACTTAAATATAAGTTCAGAGAATGTAGCCAAGCCTTTCTTCTTTAAGTTGATTCAAGTGAAGCCAATTTTTTATTAGGCATCTCCTCAAGCTTCTCCTCACATCTTTTTCTCTTTTCTTTTCTTTTCTTTTCTTTTCTTTCAGGATCATTTTCAATCCTTTTTCTTTTTTCTTCTCTTATCTTTTTTTTATGTGAGGATTATTATATCTGGATAGCATTTAATGATTTTGAACTTCACTATCCTCTTCTTAAAGTTAAAAACTTTTTACATTCCTTCACTTTATAAATTTAGATTAGCTTTAAAGATTTTTCATTAAGTCTTATTCTTTTCTTCTTACATGAATCTCTAAGAATTTTTATACTTCAAAATATAAATTCTTGCACTTACAATAGAAAAACATAGTCTTATTCTCTGATACCAAATATCTTAATCTATAAAATTAACCTTTAATATTGAAAATTTTTACTTGAGTTTACTATATATTTAGAAACACAAATATAGTTATCTAAAGTCAATCTCTAATACCAAAGGTCATGTTAAATTTAAAAATTTTGAAAAAAATAGTTAATTGAGGACAAATAAAATTAAGTTTCTTTCTTTAAAAAGGAATTTTTTCTTCCCACCAACATAAATTTTTAAAAGATTTTGCATGAAAAACTTAAAACATGTAGGGTGAATAAAAACATTTAATATATAAAGAAACGACTTACATGTTGAAGGTTATGATATTGAAACTTAACTCTAAAATATTGCAAGTGCTAATATGAAAAGCCACAAGACTGAAAAACATTAAATAACACATAATACATATAAAAATTTGCTGAGAAAGAATTGACTACAAATATATTCAACAATGTACTAAAATAATTTTCCATGTAAAAATAGTTTTACTATCCTACAGTTAACAATACAACATAACATCTAAAATGAAGCAAAGTATCACACTCTAAAAACAAACAATAACAATAATAAAGTACAACCAACTATAAACTAAACAAAAAAATCAAACTAAAACATCACCAATCTTCATCATCATCTTCTTCTTCTACATCCAAGTTTGGCTGTTGATACGGGGTAGCGACAAGGTGATTAAGAAACTAAACTGAGTGGTACCCCCTCATATATCTAACCATCGCATCATCATAAGCAGTATCATACTCAAACTTCTGCCTTGTAAAATCATCATTATGTGCATTTTTGGCCTCCTTATTTTCCATTATGTTTTCCATCCTCAAAATATATCCCGGTTGGATCATCAGTTGCTCCATAAGTCCCTAGAGAGTAGGGCACTAGAAGTAGAAGGAATATCTCTACTCCTACTTCCAGATCTCCATCTAACATGAAATTTATAAGTTTTAATATTTGTAGGCCCAATAGGTTTTAGAGGTTCAATCCTTTCCTCATTCATTCCAAAATCAACTCATGCCTGTTCACATAATGTGAAGATCAAGGCAAGGTGTGCTAATCCACCAGTAGTCTCACACAAAGCAATAGAACAATTGTTTCTATAATAAATAAAGCCTATATCAATCCTTCTCATATGCTGGATATATAAGGTCAGGATGGCTCTATCCTTTGTAACCTCGCTATGATGATTTGTTGGTATCATTCTAGCAGATATAAAGTAGTGTTAGACCTTAGATACTACATTTAACATCGAAAGAGGGAAGTTTAATTTAACATTATTCTTCATCTTCCAAGCTCCTCTTCCATCAGTAAGAAAAGAAATAACTTCATTTAAGGCCTCATTTGTAGTAGAAAATGATTTGTATTGACAACTATATACATCCTCTAACAGATAAAATTCAATAATTCTTCTTGGAGTAAATTCCATCATTTTTCCATAAACAAAAACGTAGTCCTCAGAAGTTTCCTTAAAGTTGGCATAGAACTACATCATTATACCAATAATAGCCGCGGTAGTAAAGTAATAAAAATTCTCTCACTGCAGAGCAATGATTAATCTCTCGACTTCTCCACTCAGATTTTTAAATGCTCAATCCAGAATTACTTTCTTAGTTACAAGCAAACTATTGAAACAAATGTCCGCCTTGTAGTTAAGAAACTTTTGATCATCAAAATCTAGTTCCTCTTTCCCTTGCTCATTCTCGGTGCCATGGTAATCTAAAAAATATTTAGAAATCCAAATAAACTCCTAAAATTCCAAAAATTGCAATGAGGAACGTTCTAAACTTAAATCTACTAAGTAAGAGTTCTTCACCAAAGGATTTCTAAAAAATCTTCCCAAAAACATTCAAACTTTTAGATCTTGGAAATGTAAGATAAATCCTTGGTGGAAATAAAAAATTTTGAGTTCAAAGTGTAGCTCTTATCGAGAGAAGATGAAATCTGAACTTCTTTTGCCTTCAAATTGCCTCAAATCTAAGCGCTAGTAAGCCTTAGGTGCACAAACCAGAGGTTGAAGGTAATCGAAGGGGTAAAAATGGTGTTTTTACTATGAAAATTGTGAAATTTTAAGGGGTCTGGGCACTTTCAGGCCGAGGGCGCTGTCGGTGCCCATGCTGGCGCCGTCAGTGCCAGTGCAAAAATTTCATATTTTTTGCAATTTCAATTTTCTTTCAATCCACTCCAAAATCTAATCAGTCTTTCTCAACATAATATTCATCCTAATATAATTCACAAACAAGAATTTCACAAACAACACCAAACTAACTTTTATTTATGAAAATCCAAATTTTTAGAATTACACATTTTTAATCACACTCACACATACATAAAGCAAGTTAAATTATAATTCAACATCAAAATCAAGCCAGAACATTAGAATGCTGACACAAAACTATACACACAATTAAAGTTATTAGACTTCTAAAGCAAAGTAAATCCAACACAATCACATTAAAAACATAATTACTTTAAAATAGTAGAGAGCCCAACTTCTTCAATTATTCTGCTTCATCTTCAGTACTTTCTGCTCCTCTAATATCTCTCATAGACTGATACTGGATGTAAAAATTGTAGAAGGGTTGGTACAGTAACTGACCGGTCAAATTTTCAATGATCCATCCATTTTTCTTGAACATCTGCACCAAACCAGCTTCAATTGTTCCAGTATGATCAAAGTTCTCTATCATCCTCCAATCTAAGTGATCAAAAAGGTAGTTAAGATTTCTAATTTCATTTATAATACTATGAAATTCTCTTTTGATTTTCTTCGATTTTCTTCTTTTTCTTCTCCAAAGCTTTTGTACTTCCAACTGTATAGGGAATTAATGGTGTTGAAGAATGTGATGAATGATCCAAGATAATATCCAATGCTTCATTTTCATTCCCAATATAATTTTTATCAATAGGAATCATGGGCTCCCAGAGTAATAATAATTTCTCCCAACTTTCATATGACACTTGAAATTGAATGCAAAGTAAAAAAATTATAGAACTATGCTCCAGTCCATATATAGGCACATTCATAATAATACCCATTATAGATTTGAAAATAATTGATCCCACATCAATGGGCTTTCCCACTTGAATGCAATAATTTAAAATTGTAATTTCTTTTGTAACTCTAATAATCTTCATGTTAGGGAGTAATTTTACAGAGATGAAGAAACCTCATTGTTTAGATATTGGATTAAGTAGTGAAGAGAAGAAACTAACGTCTCCCTCAACTCTGATTTCCTAATTATCATTTTCATCCATTAGAAATTGGTATACATCTTGCCTCAAACGAATTTGTATAATGACAGATTGGCACGCTTTCTATCATATACAAATCATTAATTTGAGGTGGAGTAAATGGTACAGCCTTACCTCGAACGAAGACGACTCCTTAGGAAAATCCATATAAGTTAGCGTATAATTCCTCTACCACTGGTACAATAACTGTAGCGGGAGTGTAGCATAGAACCTCCCAATGTCTCTGTACTATGATTTTCTCAATCTGTTAACATGGGTTACTTAATCCATTATTGACAAAGCCTTTATCTTTGATAAGTCTCTTCTTTGTGATGACATTTTCATATAATCTCTGCGCATCAAAACTGATAAAATTTCTTCTATTGAAAACTCCATACCTTGAAGTATTTCTAGAATTGGAAGCCTTGGATGTCAAAATTTGGAAGTTTTTGGTTATCCAAGGCAATTTTCAGGCCTTTAAAAACACCTCTCAGCAGTTAATTTGAAGTGCAATCCCACCAAAGTCTTTTAATTCATTCATGAATGCACAAAACTGCTTGAGACACCGTCAGTGCTCTCGATGGCACTTTCGATGCCATGGCTTGGGTGGATGGGTGTCGTCGGCGCCCATTCTGGCACTGTGAGCACCAGAGGCCAATATTGCATCTCTTCTTTTTTTTTGGTTCAATTCAATCCTAAATTTTCTTCCAATACCAATATGTGTTTTAATTTATGATATGTAGAATTGTGTAGGATTCAAAAATATTATTATTTCCTAATATATAAAACACTTATTAAACAAAATA
>NEWO01000161.1:1052765-1087900 GCA_003013225.1 Phalaenopsis aphrodite | reverse complement strand
ATCTTTAATAACTACAGTTCCATAATGATTGACTTTAATCACATTGAATGGTCTTAACCATCTAGACTTTAGTTTTCTTGGAAACTATCTCAGTCTAGTATTATATAATGGAACTTCTTGTCAAGGTTCAAATTCTTTTTTATAATCTTCTGATCATGCCATATTTTCATTTTCTCTTTACAGATTTTTACATTATCATATGCTTCATTTCTAATCTCCTCAAGTTCATTGAGTTGCAATAATCTTTTCTCACCAGCATCTTTTAGATTAAAATTAAATTCCTTAATAGCCCAAAATTCTTTATGTTCTAATTCTACTGTAAGTGGCATGTTTTTTTCAAAAATAAGTCTATATGGGTACATTCCAATAGAAGTCTTAAAAGCAATTTTTTATGCCCATAACATAGTATCTAATCTAGCGGACCAATCCAATTTATAAGAATTTACAGCTTTTCATAAAATTCATTTTATCTCACGATTTGATATATCTGCTAGACCACTCATTTGGGAATGATAAGTAGTAGAAAATCAATGCATAATATCATATTTTTTAATCAATTTCTTGATTCTCTTATTCCTAAAATGGGATCCTCCATCTGTAATAATCACTCTCGACTTTCCATATCTTGTAGAAATATTTTAATTTAAAAATTTTCAAACACTCTGATCATCACAGATCGTGGGAAGTCTCGTTAACAACCGTAGGTTACCCCCTCCGAGGGATTCCCGCTCATCCAATAGAGATGTCTTAATTTAGTTGTAATTGTTCTTTTGTCATGTTTGTGATTAAATTTTGAGTTGTCTTATATTTTGAATGTTGTGGTGGTGAATTTTATCTTGGTTGATTTTAGTTTTAGTTTTGGTTTGGTGGCTACCCTAACAGTTTTAGTTTTCATGTAGGGTGACATCATTGTTTAACGTGCAAATTTTATAAGCATGAAAAAAAATATAGTGTGAAAAGTACAAGAAAAGACGGTACTGTAAACTGTAAAAGCGTACCTGGCGAGTCTTCTCCTTCCACCACCTGAAAGGTCTGTACTTGCAAGGCATGTATATAATTTTGCAAGTAATTTAAGTTGCATGAGTAGATGAAGGTTTAGCTACCAAACCCAAGGCTATGACTTTATTGAATCTCAGAAGATCCTAGTAGATGGTTTTAGAATAAAATATGGCAAGTCTCATTTTCCCTTCAGAATGTTCAATAGATTTCAAAATGCTCTAAACATGACCCTTGTTCACTTTGAAGACCTCTTGAAATATTCTGAGTACTTTTTGAACTTATCATATTGTTCTATTAATCATCCAAGGTTAAAGTGCGATTACCCCATTGCTCGGTGAAACATGACAATTTAGTTATCCTAAGGATATGATGCTCGATTAATCAATTGATGTTTCATTTAAAAGTTATGTGGGTGGGTGCTCCTAAGGCAAGTTTAGGTAGTTTTAAGATTATGGTGCTCACAATTAAGGTTAGTCTTGTAGTGTTTAAGAATGTTAATCACCAATCACGGTATCTTCTAAATCCAATCAATTGAGTTTAGACATCAAGCCTATGTCACTACAAAGCCTTTAACAATCATGATAGGTGTAATGGTGATTATCAAGATTTTGATTTCAAGTGATATGTAGTCTTATCCAATGGTTAAATTATCCTCCTTAAGGCAAGTAAATTATCATCTTTCTAGCTTAAACCTAATCACTTAAGAATTGTCTGATCTTAATTGATTTTTAAGTTGTGAAAATTAGGAAGATTATGATTTTATTGATGTTGTGCAAGGGTGGTGAGTGAGTTTCTACCTTTTAACCCCATTGTATTTCAATCATCCAAACATGTTTATTAAGATCAAAATTGCTCATTTTTCTTGGTTAACCCTAAATTTTGATTAAGGCACCAATTTCTAAAATGACTATTTTACCCTTCGGGCACTCCACCTCATAACTATTTAAACACAACTCAAATGACTTTGAGGGTTTAGAGTGTAATATTCAAGAGGTAATTATAATGTTTAGAGGAGAATACGTGGACCTCTCCAAATTTAATTTAATAATTCATTTAAATTTAGAAAATAGAAATTAATATATTTAATTTTCCAAAACAAAGTTTTTTATTTATAAGAAAATGATTAAAGGTTTTCTTAAGTAAAAGAAATACTTAGGCAAAATTTCATGACTTTTTGAATTAAATTATTATAATTATTTTAATGGGAGAATTCACCTTAAAGCCTTTAAATTTTTTTTAATTTATGAAAAATTAGAAAAAAAAAATATTTCAATGAGTCCCAAGTGATCCGGGAGCAATTAGGCACATTTTGAAATAATTTGGAATTTTTGGGATCTTCAATCATTTTAATTATTTTAAATTTAAAATAAAACTAAAAAATCAAGTATTCTCATGATTTTTCAAGTGATATTTTGATTTATATAATTAAAATAAGACAAAATGGTCACTCTAGCTTGAAGATTAGGGATAGAAGTATAGGGATGTCCTCTGATCCTGGAAAAATTAGAAGACATGGCCTCTATGATGGGGAATGAACCCTCAAAATTTCAAGCCATGGTGAACTATATTTAATGATAATGAATTAAAATACTCCATTGGGTATTTAATTAATTAAAAATCAGGGAATCAGAAAATAATTTTTATTTTTAGTCCACATTATTCTCCTCTGTTCACTGAACAAGAGGGTATTTTTTTTATTTTTATGATTTTTCTAGAGAAAGATATGGATTTTGGAACTTTAGGCATTTAAAGTAATTCAAAAAATCCATTTTTTTTTACTTATCCTATGCGGCGCCAACTCATCATACGATGGCTCTGAACTCACACGCGGTGTCCTCTCATTTGATGCTGCCATCCACCTCAGCTGCAATACGACCCGCGGTTCACACACCATCTACTCGTCTGGCTTGATCTCCTCCATTGGTTGGATACACGCACGATCAAATAGCTCTCCGTTATTGTCCCCAAGTGACCTAACCTATAAGCTGTTCACACTAAAACCTTAAGATCTCGAGCTAAACTTGACCAAATTGCATGGGGTTTGTTCTTAAACCTTCATATACGGTTAATCAAGTATGAAATCAAGCCATTACAAATGGAGAATCAAAATAAGCTCAGGCTAGGGTTGGAACTGAATACCTTTGTTTGAGAGGGGAGGCCTCAATCAGATAGTTGTAGTAGCTTTGATTGGGTCCAACAAACCTCCATATGAAGTCCCAAGCCTTGGTGAATCGTTTAGGTATGAATTCGATCAAGGTGTATTTCAGGTGTCGGTCTACAGTTATCTTAGAGGCTACTTCAGAGAGGGGTTTGATGAGGAATTAACTCCTTTTGCTCTAGGGATGGTGTGTACACAATTAATTTGAGATTGGTGGACTGTGGAGAGATTTTCTGGTTTGAGTTGAAAGTTTGAGCTCAAAATTGTGGTCCCACAGTGTGAATCAGGGAGGAGATGGTTGGCTTGAGCTTAGGGATGCTTGGAGAGTCTCTGGTGAGATTTTGACAGAGTTTCCTCAAGGATTTCTTCACACCTTCTTTGGCCATGGAGGAACTGATTAAATAGAGGAGCTTAGAGGAAAGCTCAGGGCCAATTGATGGGTGTAAAGAGTTGCTTAGGTGGAGGGCTGAGGAGCTCTAAAGAGCCATTGGGATAAGGTGGCCTCTATGGTTGAAATTGAGTTTTATTTAGAAGTGGTAGCTCTTAATTTTCATATTTTCTAGCCACTAGGCCAGCCGGCAGGGCCACGGGTGGTGGTCAGGTGGTTAGGTGGTCAGTTGAGCTATGGGGGGGGTTAATTATGATTAATCTTCAAGGGAAAGTGATGATGGGGAGATATTTTAGTTAAGGCCCATAAATGGGATAGGATCCCTTAATTTAGGGACCCATTGTTCCATAGCTTGCTTGGGTGGGTTTAGGATGGTTTAGCCTGGTTAATAGGGTGTATTTAATGGCTATGACAACCTTGATTTGGTGACTTTAGGATGGCTAAGTCAATTTTGGTGTATGGGTCCAATTTGGGTCAAAATGGCTAAAATTTAGGTTTGGGTTAGGCTAGCCATGACTTTGAGCTCAATAGATAGATCAACATTATGTAGATGATTTTCATGAAGATTTTTGGTGAAGGATTGAAGTAATTTTAAGTTCAATTGGAAGCTCAATTTGAAGGAATTTGGGATTTTGGTAAAAATGGGCATGTTGCACTAGACTTGGGTATAGGTTGGGCTACGTCCAAATTTATGTTTGAAGATGGTCTATAGTAATATCATAAAGAGCTTTTAACATAATATGGGTGTCAATTTTGGGGTTAGGGCATTCAAATTGGTGGAATTTGGAGACAGCCAATTTGGGGAAAATCTTGGAGATTTTAAATTTGGGTTAAAATTAAATGAAATTGGGGCTTCACCAAGGCCAATTTAAAGTTCAATTTGGTGTTTAGGAGTGTTATGAAGAGTTTAAGATTCAAATTGAGGCAAATTGAGTAGGCTATGGGGTTCAATTAGGTGAGATTAGGTCATAGGGCTAGAATTGGAGGTTTTGATTTGGATCAAAATTAAGCTCAAAGCATGGATCAATTAGTCTTTGATTTAGTTTGGATTAAGCATATAAAAGATTGATTTGTGTTTAGGATTGAAATTGAGGGGAATTGGGGCCAAATTGACGGACATTTATGGTGAAATTGGGGAAATTATATCTTTAAAGAGACTTTAGGGATTTTGGTCAAAATGGTCAAATTGGCCAAATTGGGTTCATTTGAAGGGTTCAAATTGGTTTTAGAAAATTTTGAAGTGATTTTGGAGGTTTTTGGAAAGTTTTTTGGGTGTCAAGGGTATTTTTGTAATTTTGGCAAATTTGGGGGTATTTTGGTAATTTTGGAATCTTTGGGTGAATTTGGGAAATTTGGGTATTTTGAAATGGTTTGAAATGATTTTTGAACAAATTTAGGTATTTTGGGTGAATTTGAGGATTTTGACCAAATTTAGGGTTTTAAGGGCATTTAGGTAATTTGGGTGGATTTAGGGGCAAAAGGCCAAGTTGGACATTTTGGTAGGATTGGGGTGCCAACCAGCTATGAACTAATGAAATCTCCATTTGGGTTCTCTATGTACTTGTCTTAGTTAAACTCTAGCCTAGGGCTTGTGGGTCTAGGGGACCATCTACACGAGTCTCCCAAAAGATCAAGGGATCAAAGTCAACAATTTTTGGGTTTTAGAACTGTGAGTGATTGTAGGTGATAGTGAGTGTTGTGGGTGAATTAGCTCCAGACCAACACCCAGAGCTAACTCCTAAGATCAAGCAGTCCTATAGGGACTCTCCTTGAGATAACCCATACTGACCCCACCTACTAAGTGCTAGAGGTTAGGACCAATGTATGGAGCTTCAAGTTTAGCAAGGAAGAGTTTAGAGTTTCTAATGGTGAGGGTTCCTTTCTAGTTTTCCAGGAATAATCAAGAGGAAAGCTCTATGGCTAGACCTTAGGCTACTAAAGAGGGAAAACTAAACCTCAACCAAAAGTGAGGTCAACAATGATCTTTAACAAAATGTTAAAGTTGAATTGCCAAGAAACCCATAAGTTAAAATCCTGGAGGAATGTTGATTTAATCCCAAGAATATTACTGGAATTTGCTTTCTGGTTACATGAATTTCATAGGTTTGAATTTGATAATATGAGAGTATAAGCACATTTATCTTTGGAAAGTTGATAAAGTATACAATGATTACATGTATAGGTTTAAAGTTTGAACTTAAGGGTGGAAGGTGGATGTTATAGAAATATTTAAATGTTTATTTCTTCCAATCTCTTGATGTGAAATATCTAAAGTTTTTGTTGGATAATCATATGGAATATCAAAGTGGCCTATAAGTTTGAGATGCGAGGTAATAGGCTATGGTGCAAACAACCACTAATCAGATTTTCTTATAGCTGAAAAAATAAAATTAATATTCAATTAGTAAGATGCCCTTTCACTTCCTTAAGTCGTCAGCAGCCCTAACCCTTCCTTAAATGATTTGAGAACTGTTAGTTATAAAAGAATAGATACTATAAATTCTGCACAAAGACTATACTTGTGAAAAGAATAGATACTGCACATCTTACACAGAAACTACACCTGCTAAAAAAAGAACAGATACGACACTACACTATTGACACCACACATTAATTAATACATATATACATTTGCTATCACCTACCATATACACTCCACATATCATATATTACACTTCATCCACCTCATATGGATACATCACATTCTTGATTGATAAATTTAAAATACTCTGCTTACCAAATAATATACCTTATACACCCCATGTAGGTACATACACATTTATAATTAATAAATTTAGATACTATATAATAAGGATCAATTATTGGACATCACACTTTAATACACTACGCACCTTTAATTGATAAGTTTAAATACTACACAACAAATACCACCTATTAGACATCGATACACTATGCACTGTTGATCAATAAGTTCAGATACTACACATTACTTATCTTAACATCACACATAGGTGTACCACACCCTGATAAGCTCAGATACTATCCCAGATGGGTATATTTTGCCTTTAACTAGATAAGTTCAGATACTATTTGGGTTCACCAATCCATTAAATGATAGAGTTTAGGGGTGCCCGACTATAGGGGTGATTCGTTGGTTACTTCTTGTTGATATTGATAGGTTGACTTCGATATATTAGTGGCCTAGGGGATCGAGAAAATATCCCCAAATTAAAATCATATATCCCACTTTAAATTTTCATATGCTTATCATTTAGCCTTTCTTTTATAATTTGTAAATGTTTATCTAAACCCTTTATGTTATGCAATTATAATATGTTTTATAGCATTTACATAATTAACCAGGTACACTTTTAGTTGTTTCAGTTTCATTACTTTCCTACTATGTCGTTCTTTCTTTACTATACATTTCTTTTATTTTTTTATTTTATTGTACCTTTCTACATGTTCTTTGCATTTTTTTATCGTACATTGTTACATAGCTTCTTCTTCTTTCTTTATTGTATTATACTTTATACATTCGTCTGTACTCATGCTTTTAGTTACTACCTTTTTGGTATGTTTATACACTACCCTAGGATAGGTCGCACGAGGCATGGTTTTCTTTTCTTTACTCTTTTCATGTAATGAGATAACGACGTGGTTGGTTGATGATTCATTTCTAGATAGTGGTCAGAACTACAACAAAAGGTGGAGAGAGGAGCTTCAGCTGAACTTCAGTAGATTTAAATAATCTATCTATAGGACATCGAGGTCGTTCATCTAGTACGACATAAATCCTCACACTATCCTTTAGGACTTTCTATGATTTTATATTGTAAGATATAAGTCCTAAAATTTTTAGGATTCTATAGGTCATCGTTCAGTACGACATAAATCATCTTATTTTCTTGGGCTATATGCATGTGACATGCAGATACAAGTCCAAAATATTTAAATAATTAACAGGACCAAAACATCACGTAATTTCCCTTTCAAAGATGTATAGTCAAATCATAGGTTAGTTTGAGATGTCACTGAATCTTATTCAATATCTTCAACATTTCCTACTTTTCGCTTCTTTGGATTCCAAAAATAAATGCTCCTACTTGAACCTATCCCACTTGACTTTTTTTATAAACAATCATGGAAACCTAAACATTGAATTCTTGAATATGAAAGTTCGATCTTAATCGAGAGTTTTCTTAGTTGACTTCAATTGCCTAAGATGTAATTAACTATAGGGGCATGCCTCTATAAGGAATTAAGAACCCAAAATAATCTAAGTCATATCTAATCTCTATATTAGATAGGAGAATTTGTCGGCTATAAATTTTTCATACCAAAATGGAGTCATAAACGTTTAAGTTTAATTAGTTAAGCCTACTAACAAGTGATACACTCCTCTTTTTGAGAAGATATATCACTTGTGGTATCTGCTCAACTATTTAAACTATTAGATATATGAGGTCTATCCGGTCTCATCATTTTCCAAAAATATATATATATATACCATTTTCACAAAATTAAAATTATATTATATATTATATTACATTTAAAATTTAAAATCGTATTTTCAAAGAATAAAAATAACCAACATGAGGTCAGAGATGATGGGAATGTAAGTTTTTCCTTATCATTTTAAAATCCTCTTTCGAAGGCATGACACTTCTTCATTGCAACGAAATTACTCCCCATCATGAAGATCAGTAAGGTAACTAAAGAGAGAGCTATTTTAAATTATTGTATTCAAACACAAAAACCTATTGATATTGGAGCTATAATTGTAAAATCGATTTTGGGTTTGATTGTGAATGGATCTGCAACTGGACTTGGACATCCATCCACTATTTTCCTACTGTGTAGTTAATCACAAGTACCTTATGAAAGTTGGGAAAAGTGCTTTTTCCTTGGAAGATGATGGATCCTGAAGTCTATTGCAACTGTATTGGAATGGGAGATGAAAATGATATGAATGTGCTGATGGATAAAAGATCTCAGAATTCATCACCTATTCAGCCCTATTACAATTCAAATGCACTTTAGAAGAGAATCAAGAAGATAGAGAAAGAGGTGCAGAATCTTATGCATGTGATTGGAAATATTTTTGAAATGTTGGATCATCTAGATTGGAGACTTAAGGAGCATTCTGAACATAATAAGTGTATTGAAGATGGTTTGGTACATATGTTGAAGAAACATACTTGAATTAGAGAGGATTCCACCAATGAGTTTCCATATCAGCCCTTCTACAACCTGTATGTGCACTATGAATCAATTGGACATATCCAGGAGAATGAGAGTGAAGAAGACATTTGACCTTAATTTATGCATGGAACATTTTGTTTAGCACTGATTGTGTTAGTTTATTGAGTTGGATTGCATTTTCTTTCTATTGTTATACTATCTATGTTTATGCTTTATATTTTGATGTTTAGATTTTAGTGTTAGGATGTTGGTTTATTTTAGAACACTGAATTTGATGTTTATTGGATTTAAAACTATTAGTTTGTAATTGCACAGATTTTCTATATAAATATGAGTTTTGTGTTGTTTGTGAAAGATTGGTGTTAGAGTGATGTTTATATATGCTTATAAATGTTCAGTTGAGTTTATTAGAGGTTGATGTAAGGCGGAACGGTGCAGATTTCCATACAAACCAAAATCTAGTGAATTTAAGCTCTAGTGCATGATGCGCCAAAAACCCGAACATGCCAAATCACCTAAAAATCACGAAATTACACAAACAAGCTCTATTTTGACGGCTTGGGTAATCTCCTACCTCTAAACCTTGACCTAAGGCTTCTTATTGAGGACAGTTTGGAGGCCAAAAATCATAGATTTCATCTTCTCTTCGTAAGAGCTTTACTTTAATTTAGAAATTTTTTAGTTTCACCATAGATTTTTCCTACATTTTAGGAGATTCAAATTTTGGAATTTTTGATGAAAAAGCTAGAGAAAAACTCATGGTGAAAAGTTTCTTACCAAATAATCTTACTTGAGGAGTTAGATTTTTTATTTAATAATTTGTTTGAAATTTATTTAAATTTTCATAGAACAATGGCTCCCCAAGTTAAAGAGAGGAAGGCCATCCAAAGATTTTGATTCACGACGATTCGTTAACTTCAAAGCCCAACATAGTTACAATACTCAAATAGAGACCAGAAGATTGATCCAAGAACGAGCATTTACAAGACTGGGTGGCGAGATTGAAAGGTTGATCCTTGCCAGAAATTGGGAAAGATTCTGCTACTTCATTGCAATAGTGATTGTCCCCATGATTTGGGAGTTCTATACTAACCTGAGGTTTATTATTGGTGATCACATACTGGTAAGAGGTAAACAAGTTGAATTTACTGCTACTCGGATCAATGTTTTTTATGGACCGAGGAATGTATTTTTTGATGAATACATTGCATTCATGGTGGTTGATTCATCACTGGATGAAGTTCTTGCCTTTTTGACTGATGGAAGAGGAGAGTAGAAGATTAAGAATAACAAAATAGTTAACGTCTCGGGTTTCATGTTGACTAGCCAGTCAAAAGTATGGCTTCACTTTATTTCTGCTAGATTATTGCCAATAAATCATCTTGCCAATGTTAGGAAAGATAGAGCGGTGTTGAACTATTGCATTCTGAACATGAAAGCAATAGATGTTTGTGCACTCATAGTTCATCATGCTCGAAGTATAGCTGGTAGTTCTATAGCTGGTTGTTTGGGATACCCTGCTCTAATTTTCATTTTATGTGAGCAATCAGGAGTAGAGTCCCATAAAAATGAAGAAAGATTACAACTACAAAATCCTATTGGGAGGCATATGATTTAGAGAGTTGAATCATTTGTTCAATCTAGAGGTGGAAGAAGCGATACTCCCTCTACATCAGCTACAGGGTTTATCTACTTCTCACCCTGCATCATTAGAAAACATTTTGGACCAACTCATGATTCAACAAATTGACATAATTAATATTCAGATTCAGTCGGGAGAGATTGGAGAAAGAAATGCTTATAATGATGAATATAAATAGAAGAGAGTTCAGCATAATATAGATTTTCAGAATATTATTGTGAGACATCTTAGGGAAGAGCCCAATGTGGAATTTCATCCTTGCCCCAGCTTCACACCCTATGCCTCTATTCAGAATGAAGATGAGGAAGAAGAAGAAGAAGAAGATGATGATGAAGAAGGAGATGAAGACTAATACTTTTATGAGTCTAGTGTAGTTTGTTTTTGTGTTTGCTTGTTATTTGTGATTGATACGTGTTGTATTTTCATTTGAGAACTTTTATAGTAAAAACCTTTCATGTTGTGTTGTTGACATAATTGTAATAGTAACTGTAGATTTTACTTTTTCTGCATTTTTAATAATTTCAGTTTTGTTTTTCAATTTTTGTATTTCTATTATCATGTTTCATTTAATACTTTAAAGCCTGCATGTTTTTAAGTTAATACCTGCAGTATACCAGAGCCCAGTTTCATAATCAGAAATCCTCTATAGGTCAGTTTTAATTTTCATGCCTTTATTGTTTTCTTCACCTACTAAAAATTTGTACTAAAACATTTTTAAAATTACTTAAAAACTTAAGTTTGGGGGGGGGAAGAAAAATTTCTTTTGAAAAGAAGTAAACTAAATTATATTTATCCTCAATTAACTATATTTTTAAAATTAATTTAACATGACCTAGGGATATTAAGATTTAACTTTAAATGACTATACTTAAGTTTATCAATATTGTGGTAAATTTAGGTAATTTTTTTTTAATAATGAAGGTCAATTCTATAGTTAAAGATATTTGGTATGATAGGATAAGACTATGCTTTTCTATTTAAGTAAAGACAATTGTATTTTTGAAGTATTAAGAATTTAAGAGTTTCATGTAAGAAGAAAAGAATAGGACTTTATGAAAAATCATAAACTAATATGAATTTATAAAGTGAAGAAAGGTATGGAGTTTTAACTTTATGAAGAGGATAATGAAGTTCAAACTTAATAGAGGTTATCCAGATATAGTAATCCTCACTTGAAAAAGAAAAAGAATGATTGAAAAGATCCTAGAAGAAAAAGAAAAAAAAATAGAGAATAAATAAAAAGAAAAGAAGATAAAATAATAATAATAATAATAAGTGAGGAGAAGCTTGAGGATATGCCTAATCAAAAATTGGCTTCTCTTGAATAATCTTAGGGAATGAGCTTTATTACATTTTCTAAACTTGTTTTGGAGTATTAGTAGCATTCCTACTAAAGTCTTCATGAAGTTCTTTTCATATGAATGTTTTAAATGACCTTAATATGACAACTTGCAATTCTTCTTGAAATGAATAGAGATTCAGAAATCTTAAATTTAATTACAAAGTATTCCTAGACTCAGAGTTTGAATTTAAATTATTCAAGATTTTTCTTAAATTTTATTATTCTATTTATTAGACTATAGTGTAAAAGTTATAAGTAAATCTCTATTATAAGTCATATGCTTTTATGTAATAAAAGTGTCACTTGAGGACAAGTAACATTAAAGTTTGGGGGATTTTGATACACTAAAATAATATACTATTTTTAGTACATATTTTATGTTTATTTTTTGTGATATTGTACTTTAAAAAAGGTTATTTTCATGTTTTTGCTGTAGGTATATCATTTTTAGACATTTGGAGCAAAAATGACAAAAAGGATGAAATTCAGAGAAAAAACAGTGAATTTTGGAATTCTGGCGCCTGAAGTGTCAAAGACAACTTTTTGCATATTAAAATGGGTTGAGACAAATTTTGTGTGAATTTTCAAAGGGACACTTGTTCTACATACCTATTGGAGCAATTCAATGCATCTATACACTTTAGAAGATTATTCTATAAAGGGATATGTCTCTTGGATCAAATGACACATCTTTTGAATTCAAATGAGTTGACTTTTGGAGGGACTTTGGGATTCTTTTTGAAAGGAGGTAGCCTAAAATAAAAGAAGAGGACTTCAAGGAGTTTTGGGGGGATGAAAAGAAAAGAAAGTGGGGGTGGCGTGAAAGGCAAGGAGAAAAGAAGAGGAGATTTTCTTCTATGGTTGTAAGAGGAGAGGGAAGGTGAGAGATTTCTTCTTCATTACACTTTTAAGAGAGAATTGAGTCTGCTTGTAAAAAGAGGAAGACTTGGAGAGAACTTCTAAGAATTTGCTTGGGAAGAATTGTGAGATAAGCAGTGTCTTTCATTTCTTTTGTTTTGTAAAAAATTTTTATATATGAAATCTGTGTTTTGTCGTATCCTTCTCATGAATTTTGAGTAGTCTTCTTTATTTTTCTCCCTACATGATTTCATTTTCTATGGTTTTAAATGTTAATAATTTGTGATGATTTGAACTATGATGTTCATTTACTTTTCGATCTAGCCAATTGAAATGTTAAAACAAGTTAAGAAATATATGTTCTAAAAAGTTCTATGATTTCTACAACAGGCGGAGAATCACATTTGATTTCATGGGAGAGTATAACATCCATGGAATTAAGTGCAAAAAAAAGGGAAATATACTTTATTGGATAAAGAATTAGAGATTTTAAGACGACATATTAAAATCTCTAATTTGGTCTAGTTGATTGAAAACTAATGCGAGATTGTTAGCTCTCAGAGGAGGGAGTACTAGGAGCTCTTGAGTGGCAGCCAGTATCCTCCCAGCCTAACCATGAAATTAGGGACCAAACTCTAGATTAGTCCATTTTCTTTATAGCACTCGGAAGAGGGTAAAGAATAGGATTGCTTCTATTTGGTACAAAATAGTCTTTATATATTTTTTCAAATAATTTAAATTTATTCACAATGTGTATACTCATTATTAAAGGAAAGGATGCTTTCTTAAATTTGAATCTTTGGTCAATAAAAACTACATTTATTTTTCGTAATTTTATTTTTGAAAGTTTAGTTTTTAGTTAATTAACTTTATCTATCAACTACATTTTATATAGGATCCACTTGAGTAGTTAATATTCAAACTTCGCACTTTACTTTTATTTTTGTATTTTTAAATTATAAAATAATTTTAAGAATTTACTTATAGGTTTTTCTAACTTTCCGGTGGGATCAATGTCTAGGAATCCATTAGAGCACTTTAATAGTTGAGCGATACGCATACTTGCATTAATTTTAAAGGGGATTTAACAATTTTGATAATCTATTTTCATAAATGGTATTATTTTTGGATTATATTGCATATTTATTGTTATATATGTCGTGTGTATTTTTTAATATTGAAAAAGATTTGCAAACATTACACCTTAATTCTACCCACATCAAGAAACTAATCTTTAATATTCCCTTTTTTGAAGCCCTGGAACAAATGCCAAGTTATGTGAAGTTTAAGAAGGATATACTTAATAAGAAATGGAAGTTTATTGCTAATGAGATGATTGCACTAAGCCAAGAGTGTAGTGCAATAATCCAGAAAAAACTTCTTGAAAAACTTAAAGATCCTGGTAGTTTTACTATTCTTTGTGCTATCGGAGAAAGATTTTTTGGAGAAGGTTTATGTGATTTGGGTGCTAGTATTAATCTGATGCCCTTATCCATTTTTAAAAAACTCAGATTAAGAGAAATTTCTCCTATGAATGTAACTCTTCAGTTAGCTGATCGTTCAATTACATATCCTAAACTAGTTATAGAACATGTATTGGTTAAAGTGGATAAATTCATCTTTCTTATAGATTTTATTGTATTAGATATGGAGTAAGATAAAGAAATTCTAATTATTTTAGGAAGTCCTTTTCTTGCAGCTTGAAAAGCCTTAAAAATGTGCAAAAATGAGAATTAACCATGATAGTCAATGATCAGGAAGTTACATTTAATATAACAAACTCTATGAAATATCTAATAAATGTAAAAGATGATGAATGTTTTATAATGGAGATTAACAAAGATTTAAGCAATGAATATTTCATTGAAAATTTTAGAAAAAGAACTGAAGAAGAATATTTGGAGCATAAATTTGAGGACAGAATGGAAGATGAATTTATTAAAGTAATGAGGATTTAGATTATATTCAAGAAAAGTTTAAAATATTAGATACTACAGAGAGTAGTTAAAATTTCATTCTTTCCATAAAAAAACCACCTGAACTTGAAATGAAGATGCTGCCTCCACATTTAAAGTATGCATTTTTAGGAGATTGTTCTACATTACTTGTTATAGTATCCTCAACATTAACTGAATTGAAAGAGCTTTTAGAAGGACAATAGTTGATATTAAAGGAGTCAGTTGGTATGCACATAATTTTATCAGAAGAACATCCTAAAATGAGAGCTAATCCTCAGAGAAAATTAAACCTAATTATGAAAGAAGTGGTAAAGAAAAAAATTTTAAAATGATTAGATGCTAGAATTATTTATCCTATGTCAGATAGTGTTTGGGTTAATCCAATCCATTGTATTCCTAAGAAAGGAGGAGTGATTGTTGTTGTAGATGAGAGAATGAACCAATATCAACAAGACAAGTCACTGGTTGGAGAATCTGTATTGACTATCAAAAATTAAATTCAACCATTATGACAAATCATTTTCCTCTACCTTTTTTAGATCAAATGTTGAATAGACTAGCTGGGCATAAATATTTCTATTTTTTGGATGGATATATAAGATATCATCAAATCACTATTGCTTCTGAGGATCAAAAGGATATAACGTTTACTAGTCCTTATGAAACTTTTTCTTTTAAACAAATGTCCTTTGGTTTATGTAATGGACTGCGAAATTTCAAACATGCATGTTTTCAATTTTCTGTGATTTGATTGAAAAAGGAATAGAAGTTTTTATGGATACCTTTTCTGTGTTTGAAACATCGTTTGAAGCATGTCTAAGTCATTTAGCAAAAGTTTTGGAATGATGTGAAGAAACAAATTTTGTATTGAACCAGGAAAAATGTCCATTTATGGTTGCCGAACGAATATTACTTGGGCATATAATATCTAAAAATGGTTTGGAAGTTGATCAAACA
Organism: Phalaenopsis aphrodite; assembly: GCA_003013225.1. NCBI lineage: Eukaryota > Viridiplantae > Streptophyta > Magnoliopsida > Asparagales > Orchidaceae > Phalaenopsis > Phalaenopsis aphrodite. The sequence goes on along the minus strand of NEWO01000161.1, from coordinate 1,072,432 downwards.
AAACTTCAAGTCATTGTTAAATTACCTCCACCAACCACTGTGAAAAGGGATAGAAGTTTTTTAGGCCATGCTGGATTCTATAGGCGTTATATTAAAGATTTTTCAAAAATTATTAAGCCTCTATGCCTACTTTTAGAAAAAGATGTAAATTTTAATTTTAATCATGAATGCTTAAATGCTTTTGAATTGATAAAAGAAAAAATAATCATGACACCTATAATTGTTCCACCTTATTGGAAGAAACTATTTAAATTAATGTTCGATGCTAGTGATTATGCAATTGGAGCTGTGTTAGGGCAGACATGTGATAAAATTTTTAAAGTTATATTATGCTAGTAAAATTTTAAATGATGCTCAAATTAATTATACCACTACTGAAAGAGAGTTATCAGCAATTTTTTATGCTTTTCATAAATTCAGATCATATCTTATTGGAACTAAATGTATTGTACATACTTTTCAGACTTCTATAAAATACTTAATGCAAAAGAAAGATGTGAAACCAAGACTAATTAGATGAATCTTTCTGATGAAAGAATTTGATTTTGTAGTAGCTGATAAGAAAGGAATTGATAATCAAATAGCTGATCATTTTTCTAGACTGGAATAAGAATGATTAATTAAATTTGAAAGAGAAATTAATGAAGAATTTCTTGATGAAAAATTATTTGTTGTTAACAAAAAGAAAACACCTTGGTATGCAGACATTGTTAAATATATCGTTAGTGAAAAATTATTTGTTGTTAACAAAAGCAAATATGTTGGTATGCAAACATTGTTAACTATATTGGAAGTTGAATTTTTTTATGTATAGAGATTATATTTTATGGGACCATTTGTGCCTTCATTTGAAAATTTATACAAATTGATTGCAGTAGACTACGTTTCAAAATGGATTGAGGCAGTTGCTTTATCGTGATGTGATGCTTGGAGTGTTTTAAAATTTCTTAAGAAGAATATGTTTCTAGGTTTGGATTGCCGAGCATAATCATTACTGATGGGAGAACTCATTTTAGAAATAAAATAATTGAAAATTTAATCAAAAAATTTAGTATCCAACACAGAATCTCCACTGTTTATAATCCCCAAACAAGTGGTCTTGCTGAATTATATAATCAGAGAATTAAAAGAATTTTGGAAAAGACTATTAATCCTTACAAAATGGATTGGTAAGCTACAGGTCATAAATTATTGGGAATTTGGATGGGTACGGTGTAATAATTATTGTTCAGTGACCCAACCAAAGCTAAACGGAGCTAATCGGCGCCAGGCTGACGCTCCGATTACAAATCACATGAGAAACGTCTATGGGCATGTTTTTTGCGATTATAAAAACTGATTTATGCATTTGGATGGGATTTGTACAAAATTAAGTTAATTCAATTCAAAATTTAAGTCTATAAATACCTTTTAGATGAAGTAGAAGTACGCATTTCTATCCAATGGCTTCTAACACCAAGGTATGTTACAAATCCAAATTTTTCAACAAGAGAAGATTCATTAATCAGTATGCACAGAAGTTTTATGAGAAAGTGTTAGTGAAAAAGAAACTGATTAAGGAATGCAGATTTCTAAATCGAGGACATAAACTTCTAAAAAATGTGTTGGAAAATATCATATCAAAGAGGCATTGGGAAGTCTTATGCTACACTGTCGCGGTAGTAGTAGTTCTTCTAGTAAAAGAATTCTATGCTATTCTCTATGGAATTATCCAAGAAATAGTGCATGTGTGAGGCAAAGAAGTACCTCTTAATCCTTTTCAGATTAATAAGTTATTTTTAATTGAAAATGTCCCTCTTTATCATTACTAACTTTGCTCCAATGAGAGACAGCATGTATGAGATATACATATTTTTTACAGATGAAGATGGAGGCTGGGAAGCAAAAGATGAGTGTAATGTAAGTTTCCCATATTCTCTATTAAATGATGCATCTTGGCCTTGGCATATTTTAATTTCTGCTAAATTACTTCCCACTACTATACTAAGTAAAGTTACGAAGAGAGTGCCATTCTTAATTAGTGCATTCAGACTGGAAGGCCAATAGATGTGAGAACTTTGATTGTAAAATCTATTGTGGGATTAGCATTAAAGGTATCCTCTACTGGATTTGGACATCCTTCTACCATCTTTCTACTTTGTAGCTAGTAAAAAGTTCCATATGAAAATTGGGAAAAAGCTCTTCTTCTATGGAAATGTTTGTACCCAACTTTCAACTTTTTGAATTCAGTGAATTCAAATGAAGAGAATGCTCCTATAGATCAATCATCTCAGATTTCAACACCTACTTTATTATCACTACCACCAGATAATTTGGACATTGTGATGAAAAGAGTTAAAATTTTGGAGAAGAAAATGAATTGTATCATTAATGAGATTGATCGAATTTCTACTAAATTTGACCAATTAGATTGGGCAAAGAAACAACGATTCAACCATACCAGACTTGTAGAAGATTGGATAGTGAGAATGTAAAAGAGGAATTTTTTGATTGAAGATGAATCAAAAGATGAATTCCCTGGCTGCCCTTTCTAAAATTTATTTGTTCGTTACCGATTGATGGGAGATATCAAAGAGGATCAAAGTGATGAGAGTGAAGAGGCTTAATCGACTTAAAGTACTAAATAAATCAAACTTTGCTTAGGTTTGCTTATGTGTTTAAGTGTATTTGTGTTTATGTTTTTGATTACATGAATGGGATTGCTTAGTTGATGATTGACTATGGATTTCTTCTTATCAACGCTAAGTCGTGGTTTGAGTAGCTACTCTAATTTTTTTTATGTTCTGTTAAAAAAATAGCTGTGTTTATACTTGGAATTATATATATGAAGTAAGTTTTTTGTCTTGTTTGTAAGAAAATAATTGTTAAAAATTACTAAAAATTAGAATATATTGAAGATTTGGGCTAATTAGAGCTTGATGTGGTTTAGTGCTAAAAAAATTGTAGCGAAAACGCGAAATCGAGTGTTTTATTGCATTGGCACCGAAAGGCGCCAGAATCAGCATTGAATGACACCAGGCACGTGTAAGACTAGTGGATTAAAAAAATTGTGAAAGACTTACTTTTTCACCATTATTGAACTCTCAACATCATCTTCTTCATGAGCTAGGGCCGAAAATCATTTTAGAACCTTGAAATACTTAGATTAGAGAAGATTTGAAGGCTTGAAAACTCTAGGTCTCATCATCTCTTGGTAAGAGCTTCAATCTAACCTAGAATTTTTTATTTTTAACCTGGATTTCTCCTACATTTTGAAAAAACCAAAAATGAAAAAATTTTTGAAATAAGAAAAGTAAAATCCATGAAGTGAAGCTTTTTAGCCATGATTTGGATTTTAGGAGTTCATTTTACAATTATTTGAGAATTATTGGATATAATTTGGAACTTTTTTTTAGATCTTTATTGCTATTAAAATGAAAAGAAGGGTTGGAAGACTTGGTTTTGATGAATATAGGTTCGTCAACTTGAAGGCACAGTACCACTACAACTTGCATTTTGCAAAGAAGTTAACTAAAGAGCAAGCATTTTTCAACCGATTCAAGGATTAATTGTACCAAGGAAGTGGGAGAATTTGTGCTACTTTACTGATATAACAGTTAAAAACAATGTTCAAGAGTTCTATGCAAACCTCTATGCTGCTATAGATGATTGGATCTATGATCGAGGTAAATTTGTAGAATTCATTCTTGTAAGAATTAATACTTTATACCAATTAATGAATGAGGATCAGTGCGAGTATGCCTCGTTTCAAGTTTTTGACTCAATGTTAGATGATATCATAAAATTTCTCACTAAAGGGAAAGGTATATGGAAGTTAAAGAATAACAATAATGAAAATTTTGCCACATCTCAGCTTACTGCACAGTCTAAGGCATGACATTATTTCATTTCTGCATGCTTAATTCCTACAAATCATTTAAGTGAAGTGACTAAATATAGAGCCATATTAAATTACTATATACAGCTTCATAAGAGAATTGATATTGGTTCTTTGATTCACAACACTGCACACTCATATACAAAAGGAAGTACCACTAGGGGATTAGGATACCCTACCCTGATTTTTACTTTATGTGAACAATCAGGAGTAGATTTTGATCCTTCAGATGAATTATTACAACCCTTTAAGCAAATTTGTAAGCCTAGTGTACATACATATGAGGTACATGCTGGGTGGAGAACTGGAAGTGGATGTAGAGACATTCCTTCTACATCTACATCTAAACCTTTCACTTCTAGTTCATTGTCTCTACAAGAAATTAGGGAACATATTATTATTCAACAAGGAGATATTTTGACACTGTAAAATCAAATGAGAAGCATGGAACCAAGAAACTCTCATAATGATTCCTACATGCAAAGGAGATTTGAATTTGATATTTCTTACTATGATGCTCAAATCAAATATATGAAGGGAGATCATTTTGTGGAATTTCCCACCATTCCTAGATCTACACCCTATGTGAATGAGGAGAACGTAGAAGGTTGGGAAGATGATAAATGAGAAGAAGAAGAAGAAGAAAAAAACACTGATGAGGAGGAAGATTAGCCTGATGTTAATTTTTCTTCATGATTTTGATTGGTTTGTTTTGTGTTAGTTTGTTGATGTACTTTTATTTATTTATAGTGTACTTTGCATGAACTTGTTAGTGTTAAGTTTAGTTTTTTTAGTATATATTTTAAATTTCTGTTAATTTTTAGCACTTTCTTTTAATACAATAAATTCTTTGATATAAATATGTTATTTGAATTTTATACACAATTATATATCTACTCTTTTTATTTTTGGTACCTGCATAATTCAATTTCAAAGTTCAATGTCCCAGAGCAACAATTAGCACTTTTGAATGTATTTAATATTTTCTTTCAGTCTATATTTCTTATACAACATGCTTTATTTATTAAAACTTTAAGTTTGGGGGGAAGAAAAAACTTTCCTTTAAAAAAAAGGAAAATATTTTTATTTGTCCTCAAGTAACTATTTTTTTAAAATTTAATTTAACATACCTTTGATATTAGAAGGTAACCTTAGATAACTATGTTTTTGTTTCTAATTTTATATAGTAGGCTTCAGTAAAGGTTTTCCTTAATGAAGGATAATTCTAAAGTTGAGGTATTTAGTATGAAAGAATAAGACTGTTTTTTCTATTTAAAGTAAAGAAAATTAAATTTTTGAAGCATTAAAAATTTTAGAGTTTCAGATATAAAGAAATAGAATTTAGACTTTATGAAAATTCTTTATAACTAATATGAATTTATTAAGTGAAGGAATGTGAAAAGTTTTTAACTTTAAGAAGAGGATAGTGAAAGTTCAATATTATTAAAGGTTATCTACATATAGTAATCATCACATAAAAAAAAGAGAAAAAAAAGAGTAAGGATTAAAAAGATATTGAAAGGAAAAGAAAAAAAAAGCAAAAGTAAAAGAAAAGAGAAAGTATGTGAGGAGAAGCTTGAGGAGTGCTTAATCGAAAATTGGCTTCACTTGAATAAACTAGGAAAAAGGCTTTATTAAATTTCTAAACTTGTATTTAAGTATTAGCGTCCTTAATAATAAAGTTCTCATGAATTTATTTTTTCATTTAGACATTCTAAGTATCTTTAATATGACATTCTTTTTTAATTGAATAGAGAAGCAGAAATCTTAAACTGAACTACTAGATATTCTTATACTTTTAGTTTTAAACTAAGTTGTTAAAAATTTTCCTTAAGTTAGGCTATTATATTTAGCAAACTAAATTATAGAAATTTATAAGTTAAACTCTTGATCATAAGTCATATTTTTATGTAGTAAAGAAGTTACTTGTGGACAAGTAACAATTAAGTTTGGGGGGAAAAGGACAAAAAAATGTGTCAACGTTGAATGGCACCAGAACTAGCGCCAAACGATGCCAACACATCTGTGTGCAGCACGAACAACATAGAATGGTGCTAGTCAACACCCAAATGGTGCTGAGATGGTTATTTTGCAAAATGCATTGAATTTGGATGAATTTTGAAAGGTTGCTTAAGGGAACTCTTGAATTTTTAGCCACACATTATTTAATCATAATTTTTGACAGAAAATGGGGGGAGGAGAAATAAAGAAAAGCAAAGAGGCAAAACTTCCATATCCATAAGTCAAAAGGCAAGAACTTCATCCAATGATGAATCAGAATGCAGTGTACTCAATGAAAAAAATATTCATCAACCCATAAAAGCATTGATCTTTTCAGTAGTAAATTCAACATGTTTACCTCTAACTAGTATGTGGTCACTAGCAGTGAATCTCAGGTTAGTGTAGAACTCTCAAATCATGGGGACAATTGCTACTATAGCAAAGTAGCAGAATCCTTCCCAGTTTCTGGAGAGGATTAACCTTTCGGTCTCGCCACTTGGGTTTGCAAACACCCGTTCTTGGATCAATATTTTTGTCTCATTTGAGTGTTGTAACTATGTTGGGCCTTGAAGTTGTGAATCAAAATCTTTGTAAATCAAAATCATCGGACAACCTTCCTCTCTTAACTCAGGGAGCCATTGGAAATTCAATGAAAATCCAAATAAATTCCAAAAAATTTGCTAAATCAAAAATCTAACTCCTCAAGCAAGATTGTTTGGTAAGAAACTTTTCACCATGATTTTTCTTCAAGCTTTTTCATCAAAAGTCCCAAATTTTGGATCTTCCAAAATGTAAGAAAATTATATGGTGAAAATAAAAAATTCTAAAGTTAAAGTGAAGCTCTTAACAAGAGAAGATGAAATCTATGATTTTTGGCCTTCCAAATCTTCTATATCATCCTCAATAAGAATCCCTAAGTCAAGGTTTAGAGGTAGGAGAGACCCAAGCCTTAAAAAATGGAGCTTGTCCATGCGATTTCATGAATTTTTAGGCAATCTAATGTGTTCAGGTTTTTGGCGCATCATGCGCCAAATCTAGCGCATCAAGCGTCAGCGCCCTGTAAATTGGGGCTTCATGCGCCAGAGCTTAATTTAACCAAATTTTGATTTCATTGGAAATTTGCTTCGTATCACTTTATGAAAACCTCTATTTAACTCAAATGAACATTTTTAAGCATAAACAAACATTCCTCTAACACTAAAATTTCATAAACAACACAAAACTCACATTTATATATAAAATATGTGCTATTACAAACTAACTGTTTCAAGCCAACAAACATCAAATTTAGTGTTCTAAAGCAAACCAACATCCTAACACTGAAATCTAAACAACAAAATACAAAGCATAAACATAGATAGTGTGAAAATAGATAGGAAATGCAATCCAACTCAACAAACTAAAACAAGCAGCACTAAACAAAATATTCCAAGCATAAATTAAGTTCTAACATCTTCGTCACTCTCGTCCTTCTGAATATCTCCCATCAATTGGTAGTGAACATACAGGTTATAGAAGGGTCGATATGGAAACTCATCTGTTGAATCCTCTCCAATTCAAGAATGATTCTTGAACATACATACCAAACCATCTTCAATATGCCTAGTATGTTCAAAATATTCCTTCAGTATCAAATCTAGATGATCCAGCATTTCAAAAATATTTCCAATCACATGCATAATATTCTACACTTCTTTCTCTACTTCTTGATTCTCTTCAAAAGTGCATTAAAATTATAGTAGGGCTAAATAGGTGATAAATTCTGAGATCCTTGGTCCATCAACAAATTCTTATCATTTTTATCTCCCATTCCAATATAGTTGCAATAGACTTCTGGATCCATCAGCTTCCAAGGAAGAAGCCCTTTTTCCAACTTTCATAAGATACTTGTGATTAATTGCACAGTAGGAAAATAGTAGATGGATGTCCAAGTCAAGTTGCAGATCCATTCACAATCAAACCCAAAACCAATTTTACAATTATTTCTCCAATATCAACAAGTTTTATGATTTGAATATAGTAATTCATAATGTCAATCTTCTTAGTTACCTTATTGATTTTCATGGTGGGCAGTAAATTTGATGCAATGAAGAAATGTTAGGCTTTTGAAATAGGATTTAAAAATGATGAGGAAAAACTTACATTCCCATCATCTCTGGCCTCCCAATTCGCACCTTCATCCATAAGGCATTGGTAAAGTTCATTCATATTTTGTCTCATAGGGGTAAAATTTGCATAATGACAGATAGGCTCATTCTCAATCATAAACATCTCGTTTATTCAATAAGGAGTGAACTGCACAAACCTGCCTTGCACATAGACTATTCCCTTGTTAATATCATGAAGATTTGCATAAAACTCTTTAACCACAGGGAAGAATACAGTGGCAGTAGTGTAGCAAAGCACTTCCCAACACCTCTGCGCATTAATATCTTCTAATCGAGTATTCAGTGTGTTGAATCCTCGATTCACAAATTTCCTTTCTTTGATTAGCCTCTTCTTCACTAGAAATTGATCATGCAATTACTAGGCATTAAAGAGACAAACTTTCTCTGGTTGAAAATTCCAAATCTAGGAGAATTTTTGGAGTGGGAAGCCGTTTGATTTGTAATCTAGTGACTTTTCCATCATTTTCCCCCATAAAATAAACATAAGATTCGGTTTTAAGGAGTTTTAAGGAGAAGAAACAGTCAAAAATGGATAAAAACTGCCTTTTGTAATGTTTTAGTCATTTTTCTCGCCATGATGCATCATGCATCAACTCTCTGGAATTCGGTGCATCATGCGTCAATCTGGCACATCATGCGCAAGTTCCAAAAAATGCTATTTCAATTTTGATCCAATAAATTTTCAATTTTCCCATAAATTAGGCAAATTAATATGTTTCTAAGTATTTTTCTCAAATACACGGACTTCATAAAGACCTAAACATAAATATATGTAAAATATTTCAAACAAAACAAACTCAAAAGCAAACTAAACAATGATAAATATGGGTTGCCTCCCACCTTGGTTTAGTATCGTCAGCCCGGCATTCTTAGTCTCATTTTGGGTAACCCAACATTACAGTCTCTTTAAAAGCTGGTCTTTGACCATCAAATATGATTTCAATTTGTATCCATTCACTTTAAATATACTTCTAGTCTTGGGTCTTCAATATTAACTGCTTCATAGGGATGGATTTTTATAACTGTGAATGGCCCTTTCCACCAAGACTTCAATTTTTCAGAAAATAATTTTAATCTTGTATTGTATAATAAAACTTCTTATCCAAGTTCAAATTCTCTTTTTATTATCTTTTGATCATGTCATTCTTTCATCTTTTCCTTATAAATCCTCGCATTATCATAAGATTCATTCCTAATTTTTTCAAGCTCAGTCAATTACAATAATCTTTTCTCATCAACTTCTTTCAAATTGAAATTGAATTCTTTTATAGCCCAATAAGCTTTATTTTCCAATTCAACTAGCAAGTGATGAGTTTTCCCAAAAATTAATCTATATGGGGACGTTCCTATAAGTGTCTTATAAGATGTCTTGTTTGCTCATGAAAATGTATCTAATCTAATAGACCAATCCATTTTATTAGGATTAAAACTTTTTCTAAAACTCTCTTAATTTTTCAATTAGATACTTATGCTAAACCACTTGTTTGGGGATGATAAGCAGTTGCAATTTTAAGCATTATATTATTATTAACCTCATTTTTTATTGAGGTTTAGTTTTTCCTCTTTAGTAGCCTAGGGTCTAGCCATAGGAATTTTCCTATTGACTATTCCTAGAACACTAGACATGGAACCCTCACCACTAGAAATTCCAAACCCTTCTCCACTCAGCTTGAAGTTCCACATATTGCTCTCAACCTCTAAATACTTAGTAGGTGGGGTCACTGTCGGGGAAACTCAAGATGAGTCACCCTTAGGATTGCTGGACCTTAGGGTTGACCCTGGGTGTTGGTCTGGAGCTAAGGCATTCTCTACACTCACAATCACTCACAACCTCGAACTCAAATTTCTAGCCTAGATCCCTTGATCTTTTGGGATACTCATGTAGATGGTCCCATAAACCTACTAGCCCTAGGGCTCTGGTCTAGCTAGAACCACTACATAGAGGACCCAAAATGGGGTTTCCATTGGTTCATGGCTTATTGGTGAAGATTGGTACCTCAACTCTACCAAAATACTCATCTTGGCTTTTTACCCCTAAAACACCCCCTAATTACCAAAATACCCCTCTTGGGCTTAAAATCCCAAAAATTCCCAAAAAATTCCTAATAAATCCCAAATATTCCTAATTTCATTTCTCTCAACCACCACATAATCCAATTTGGCCAATTTGACCATCTTTAACCAAAATCCTCAAATTGCCCTCTAAAGACCCAAATTTCCCCAAATCCAACTCAAATGTCCATCAATTGGGTCTCAATTGACCCCAATTCCAATCCAAAACTCAAATTCACTTTTGATATGACCAAAAAAAACCAAATCCAACCTCAATTAGTCCATTATTTGAACCCAATTCGGATTTGGGTCAAAACCCCAATTTTGACCATATGACCTAATCTCACCAAATTGAACCCATAGCCTAGTCAATTGGCCTAAATTAATGTTGAAAAATATTTATGACATTACTATACATCAAAATAAACTATAAATTGGCATTGGTGAAGCCTCAAATCCATTTGATTTTGGCCTAAATCCAAAATTCCCAAAAATTGGCTAAGTCCCTAAATTTCACCCAATTGATTGCCTTAACCTCCAAATTGGCATCCAATTAATGTTTAAAACTTTTCATGAGGTCCCTATTGACCATTTACAGCAATCAATTTGGACTTAGCCCAAGGCTAACCCATGCTAGACCCAAACCTAGCACAACATGACTAAATTGATTAAAGTTCAAAATTCCTTCATTTTGACCCTTCAATTGGACTCAAAACCACTTCCATCCTTCACCAAAGTTGTTCCTTATGATCATATACACCAAATTAAATAATTAATGGAGCCAATTGGCATGGCTAACCTAGCCCAAACCCAAGTTTTGGTCATTTGCACCCACTTGGACCCATACACTAAATGTGACCTAACCACCTTAAAGCCTCCAAATTAACTCCACCACAGCCATTAGTTGGACTTAGTGACCAGTTCAAACATTATGAAATCACCTAAATCAAGCCATGGACCAAAGGTCCCCAATATTAAGGGATCTTATTTCCAAAAATGCACATGCTTAAGATATCTTTGCCAAATCCAAACACATTTGCATTAAATTGTCGTGATGGATTCCTCTGGGTTCCCTGAGCTCCTAGCCACATCCCCCTGGTCGGCCGGCCAGCCTAGTGGCCAGAAAAGCCCAAAACCGAGAGCCACCCCCATGGCGTCTCACCCAAATCAAACCTAGAGGCCAGCTCATCCAAATCAAACTATGGAGCTCCTCTGCCCTCCACCTAAGCACAACAATACACCCAAACTTATGCGTTGAGAGCCACCCCATGGCCATTTTTATAAAAAATCACCTCCCACGGCAATGGGAGGTGTGCAGAAAATTTCTCAGAGAGGCCTCTCCAAACTTCACACAGAGCTTCCCTAAGATCCCCTCAGTGCATTCCAACCATTTTCCCTCACCCATTTCCATTGTTAGAGCTCAATTTTAAGCTTTAAACCTTGCCGGAAACCAGGACAGAACCCAATACACCTCCACACTCCACCAAACTTCAATTGCTTGTGCCCACACCTTCACAAGAGTGAAAGAAGCCAAAGCTTCATCAAATCCCTATTCCACAGAGCCTCTATCATAGCTCTAGACCAACACCTGAAATCGAGCTTGGTCGAATTCATACCTAGACCTTACACCAAGGCCAGGGACTCAATCCCTAGTCTCCTTAGACCCCAACAAACGGTCGAGCACCTCTGATTGAAGCCTCCCTTTTCAGAGCAAAGGTATAAAACTCCTCCTCCTCCCGAGCTTATTTTGATTCTCCATTTACTTAAAGCTTGATTTCATGGTACCTTAGCTATTTGGATGTGTTCGTCTCACTTAGACGAGTCCATAGGATCAAACCCAAAGTGATTTGGTTGAGTCTAGGCAAAGATCTTAAGGTTTTAGTCTGGACGGGCACGGGATCATTCTATCGGGGACGATGACGGGGAGCCATTTTATCAAGCGTGTATCAAATGGACGGGGGAGATCGAGCCGGACAGTGCTTCGGGACATAAACAGCGGGCCGAGTCAGCCAGCTACATGGATGGCGACGTCAAACCAGAGCGCGCCACGCACGCCTTCGGAGGTGCCTAAGATCTAGTCAGCACACGCTGTTTAAATAGATAAATAGGGCTTTTTCCTATTTATTTAAATACTCTTAACTTCAAAAATACATAACTTTGTGTAGAGAAATCACAAAAATAAAATAAAAATACCCTCTTGCTCAGTGAACAGAGGAGAATAATGTGAAATAATTTTCAAGTCCATTTGATGCATAAAATATTTTTAATTAATTAAATACTATTTGGAAATATTTGATTCTCCATGCATATTGACACATCACATTGGCTTGAAATTTTGACATATTGTAGCCTCTGTAAGGGGGAATATTCTCTGATTTTTTCAAAATCAGAAGAGCTTCCTATATAGAGATCTATATTTTTCAAGTTATTTCACATCATTTCCTTAAAATAATCATGGAAATTAGCATATTGGTTATTAAATCACAAGAAAATTTTGGAAGGCCTACCATGACCAGAGAAACCTTTGAAAATAATTTCATGGGTAAAGTCATTTAAAACATCCTTAAATTTTCCAAATATTCAATCACTAAGATAATTAATTTTGAAAAATATAAACATTTAAATCACTTGATTTTTTATCTCCACTGTGATTTATGATCCAGAGAACTCATCATAAAAGTTTCAAAATACGTTGAGTTCATTTAATAACTTAAATTGATTTTTAAAGACAAATACCACTCTTAACACTTAAATGATTTTTTAAAAATCAAAATATAACTCAAAAATCATGAAACTTAGTTTTTTGAGTTCTCAGTGATCAGGGGTATTTTCTAAAAATAAAACGATATTTAAGATAAAAATTTGATTTTTAGCCTATTCTAAATTTTTAAATAATTAAAAATTCATAAAAATCATAAAAATAATAAAACTCATGGAAAAGTTCTAAAATTATTTCCTAATCACTTATGAATAATTAGAATTTTTTTTCCTGATTTTCTAAATAAAGATATTGAATTTAAAAGCTTAAAAAATATTTTTTTTAAAATGCTAAAAATGAGTTTTCATTAAAACAATTCCAATAAATCAAGGAAAATTTAGAAAAATATAAAATTTGCACCTCTGAGTTCTCTGACCTTAGGGAGTTTTTTTAAAAATACAAAACTTAATTTTCACCACTTAAAATATTTTATTTTTATTAAATAACCCATAACTTAAAATAATTCTAATAAATCACAGAGAATTCAAAACACTGTGAAATTTGATCTAAAGGCTAGGTCTACCTCCAGTAAAAATTTCAAGGGATTATAATTTACGTTGGTCAATTTAGGAATTTTCTTTGAAAAATCCTATTTTTGCATAAAAATAAATATGTAAATTAAATTAAATCTTGAAAAATCACATTTCCTCCTCTGATGTCTTAATTGACCCATGAATGAGGTAGAGTAAAAATTTTAAAGTCATTTGAATTGAATTTGACAAATTATGAAGTGTTAGGGCCTTAGGGGCAAATGTGTAATTTTGGAAACCTTGCCTTAATTAACACTTAGGCCTAATTCAAGGAGGAAAAATGGGTAATCTCTGATTTTAATCAATTTATTTGATGCTTAAAATACAAAGAGATTAATTGGTCGAAACCAAACTCACTTTCTTAATTAAGATTAATAAATTTCTAAATTATCAAAATTTGGAAGCTTATTAAAATTAACTGATCCTCGACTTAGGGGTATGACTTCTAAAGTGAATAACTAATCAATTTAGTACTTCTATGTTGACTTTCAAATAAAATTCAAAGCATGAATCATGACCACGTAAAACTTGACCCTCTAATTAAGACACTAACCTAGGTCTTAAAGGGCTTAGTGGTGACTTAGGCTAAATCAAAAATTGACTAAATGAGGATTAGAGAAATAAACATAATTAAATCAAACATCTTTGAAACACCACTAAGCCCAATTAGGATTAAAATTTGGCTAAGTGTTCAAATTACACTAACTTGCCTATTTAAGGATCTTCACCCACATAATTTTCAAATTAAATGATAAATGATAATTACCCTATTCTTAGGGATAACTGAAACATCAGAGTTCACTGAGTAATAAGGGTATTTATAGGATGAACCATTAAGCAACATAATAAGTTTAAATGGACTCGAGGCTTTTCACCAGTTGGTGAGAGGGAGACATGGACCTGCTTCCCCCTCCTAACTTGTTGGATACCTCAGGGGCCTATTAAACTTAATATGCTTCGCTTAATGTAATCATCCTTAATTAAACTTTTAAGGACTCACCAAGATATAACATAGGGTTAGGAAAACCCCTCATAACTCTACTTTTCCTGCTTTTCATAAATGCCCTCACATGCATTTTAAGTTTCAGGTGGTGGAACGAGAAGACTCGTCAGGTACACTTTTACAGTTTTCAGCGTTGTCTTTCTTGTACTTTCATACTGTACTTTTATACCTGCAAATTTGCATGCTAAACAACGATGTCACCCTGCATGAAAACTAAAACTATCAGAATAGCCACATAACCATAACCATAACCAAATCAAAACTAAAATCAACCAAGATAAAATTCACTGCCACAACATTCAAAATATAAAATAACTCAAAATTTAATCACAAACATCACATAAAACTACAAATTCAACTTAATTAATATGTCTCTATCGAATGATCGGGAATCCCTCAAAGGAGGTAACCTACGGTTGCTAACGAGGCTTCCTACGGTTTAAATGAAATTATGGAACTCATTAAGTTGAGTTTGATTAGTTCATTTTGAACTAAGTGAATCCAATAGAAAATAGTGATGCCGGAATGAGGGAACCATAGTATCCTAACCGGTGTCGCTCTAATCAACTTTAATATGCCCTCATAAAATTTAAAGAACTTCAACCATAGGGCCACCGGATTTGATGTTATAACTTGACACACTAGATAACTCAAACTCGTCGCGGCAAGGAGCTTGGAGCTAGCTTGGTGGGCAGCATGACCATCTTCAATTGCAAAACCCTTCTTCCCTAGCTAAACCAATCTTCCTTCCTTAGAATTAAACAATAAAGCCATAGTACTTCGAGGTTGCTTGCTTATGCAACGTAAATCCTCACCTTATCTTTAGGCCTTTGCATGGCCCTGCTATACAATATAAGCCCTAACTCGTCTTAGGATTCCGAGATTGTCGTTTTTCATGACCTAAGTCCTCACATCTTCCAGGCTATTTGTGTGATCATTTCAAATCAATGTAAGCCCTAACTAATAAAATTGGCAGGATGAAACACCTAAATATTTCTCCTCAAAATTGAAGCCAAACATTAGGATAGCTCGGGACGTCACCGAGATTCTCCTCTAGATCCATAACATCCCCTAATTCTTCTTCCTTTGGATTCTACAATAAAATGTTCCAAATTTGAACCAATCCCCTTTCACACCTCTACATCTGATTTCATTGAAGAGTCCCACCCTTTGAAATTACTTGAAGATAATTTTTCTTGATTTTTATCGAGAGTCTTCTTAAGTGACTTTGGTCATTTAAGATATAATTAACTATAGGGGCTTGCCCTTATAGGATGCATGTCCAAAACTATCTTAATATAAACCTTATTTAATCCTTTATATTAAATAAGGGAACTTGTCGGCAAATACAAAGTTTTTGCAGACCAAACAGACATCATACTTTCCTTTGTTTATTTGATCGAGCCTCATCCTCAAGTCTTGTGTTTATCCTTCGGGAGAGATACAGGAATTGAGGTACAGTGCTCTTTCGTTTTAAACTATGAAAAATATGGGGTCAGTTTGATTTCATACTTCAAACTTCCTTCCGAAGCGTGCAACGGGATTTTGATTCTAGCGACCGACCGCTTCTTACGGGCAACCCCACAAACCAACCCGAAATAACGCCGACAATTATATTTTACCATCAATCGTGCAACTGTTGCATTTCTAAAATGATATCCTCCATCGATAATGATTACTCTCGGCATTCCACATATTGTAAAAATATTTGTAATCAAAAATTTTGAAACACTCCTAGCATCACATCTAGGTAAAGTGATTGCTTCAATCCATTTTTAAATAGAATCCACTACAATCAATATATAAATATTTCTGAATGAAGGTATAAAAGGTCCCATAAAATACAATCCCCATGCATCAAAAATTTCAATTTCCAAATAAAAATTTAGAAGCATTTCATTTCTTTTAGAAATATTACCTACTCTCTGACACTGATCACATGTTTCTATATATATATTTATTAATATCTCTAAATAGAGTAGGCTAATAAAATCCAGAGTGTAAAATTTTATGAGCAGTTCTATCATTCCCAAAATGACCTCCAAATTCAAAATCATGACATTTCTGAATAATTTTCTGAATTTCTTTATAAGGCACACATCATCTCATTACTAAATATTTACATTGTTTATACAAATAAGTATCATCCCAAAAATAAGATTTTGCATTATGAATGAATTTATTTTCCTGTTGTTTTGTCAGTCCATATGGTAAAATACCACTAACAATATAATTTACAATATCAACATACCAAGGTATTTCCCATCCTTTTGCAGCATAAAGTTGTTCATCAAGAAAATTTTCATTAATTTCTTTTTTACAAATCAAGTATTTCTTCCTATTCTAGCCTAGATAAATGATCAGCAATTTTATTATCAGCTTATTTTCTACCGACTATTACAAAATCAAACTTTTGCATCAGAAGTACCCATCAAATTATTCTTGGTTTAACATCCTTCTTTTGCATCAAATATTTAATCGCCAAATGGTTAGTATGCACAACACATTTCTAAACTTATCAAAAGCATATACAATGGCTAATAACTCTCTTTCAGTAGTAGTGTCATTAATTTGAGCATCATTAAGAGACTTACTAGCATAGTATATGACTTTAAAAAGCTTATCATATCTCTGCCCTAAAATAGCTCCAATAGCATAATCACTAGTATCACACATTAATTCAAAAGATTTCTCCCAATCAGGTGAAACAATGATAGGAGCAGTGATCAGTTTTTTCCTTTAAAGATTTAAAGGCTTTAAAGCAATCTTGATTAAAGTCAAATTTTGTAACTTTTTCCAGAACTTGGTATAAAGGTTTAGTAATTTTTGAAAAGTTCTTAATGTATCTCATGTAAAATCCAGCATGTCCTAGAAAGCTCATAACTCCTCTTAATGTATTAGGTGAAGATAAGTTTGATATACGTTGTATTTTTCCAGGATCTACTTCTATGTCATTGTCTGAAATTTTATGTTCAAGCACAGTTCATCCTGCAGCCTGCAGCCCTGAATTGACATTTTTCCTAGTTTAATATAATATTAGTCTTTTCACATCATTCCAGAACTTTTTCTAAATGATTTAAACATATTTCAAATAAAGTTTTAAACATACAGAAATCATCCATAAATACTTCAATCCCTTTTTCAATCAAATCACTGAAAATTGACATCATACATCTTTGAAATGTTGTAGGTGCATTACATAATCCAAAGAGCATTCGCTGAAAAGAAAATGACTAGTAAATGTTGTTTTCCCTTAATCCTCTAGATAAATAGGTATTTGATGACAACTGGTACATCCATCTAGAAAACAAAAATATTTGTGTCCAGCCAGCCTATCCAACATCTGGTCCCAAAAAAGTAAGAGAAAATGATCTTTTTTTGTGACAAAATTTAATTTTTCTGAATTATAGCGCTACACTCTTCACTGAGTGCAACAGTCTCATTATGTACAAACTTCCTTTTCTTATTAATTATATCCTTCATGAACTTCACATAGCTTGGCATTTGTTCCACAGCATAAACAAATAGAATGTTTATTGTTAATTTCTACAAAATTATCAAAAATTTATTAAATTGGTTATCTCTATTTTTCTGCTTAAATATTTAAGGAAATAGAGGTGATGGTCTTTCTACAATGATTTTCATTGGTTTAAGAGGATTTCCTGACTCAAAATGAAAATTATCACCCGATTTTTCATTTTCCACCTCATCTTTTTCAATTTCAATTTCTCGTTGAACTCTATTTTTTAATTCTTTTCCACTTCTTAGTTGAATATCTTTAATTTGCTCTTTGTTTTGATCTTTAGGATTTACTTCAACATTATTAGGCAATGTTCCTGGAGGTTTATTGCTAATTGTGGTAGCAATACATCCCAATTAATTTTCTATGTTCCTAATTGCACCTCCTTGACTTTGTAATTGACTGCCCATTTGCAATATCAATTCTTCCAATGATAATTTTTTCTTCTTACTCTGCAAATTATTAAAACTTGGGGGTAATAAGGTTTATAGGCTTGATTCCCTTAATTGCTAGAGTTTCTCAATGGGTTCGCAATATTATTTCCCTATTGTGGATTTGCAGCATTAGAATTATTATTACTGCAATTAAATTTTGGATGATTCTTCTAATTAGGATTATAATAATTAGCATAAGTATTATTAGAATGATTGTTTATTGAATTTAAAGTCTCATAAAAAAATTGAGATTCTATCATTTGTCCCAATGAGTTTACCTCCAGCATAGGTGTTGCCTGAGAATAATTCATTCCATGTTGATTTATCTTCTTCGATATTGCAGTTATTTGGGTACTCATTTAAGATTTACCCTTTCAAAGGGCCATTGAAAATTATTAGTAGCCATCTCTTCAATTAATGAATATGCTTCATTTTAAGGTTTTGACATTAATGATCCACCAGCACCAGCATCAATTATCGATCTAAGAGATCCAATCAACCCATTATAAGGGTTTGAATTATTAACCAACTGGCAACACATGGTGTGGACACTTTCTAAGGAGATCTTTAACTCTTTCTCAGGCTTAATAATTTGATTCCTCTTCAAACTGACAAAAAGATGTGTTATCATTCCTAAGCTTAGCAGTTTTTGAAGGTGGGAAATATTTAGATAAATTTTTTGGTGAAAAATCTCCCTAAGTTCTGATAGATCCAACTGCTAATGAGTTTAACTACATCTTAGCTTTATCCCTTAGTGAAAAATAAAAAAGTGTAAGCCTCACAGCATCATTCGACACTCCATCAGATTTAAATGTAGCACATAATTCTAGAAAACTAGCAAGGAGTAAATAAGTATCTTCAATTGGTGTTCTCCCAAACTGATTATTTTGTATCATTTAGATAATAACAGGTTTAAGCTCAAATGAATTGGCAGTTATAGCAGGGTTTTGTATACTCAAATGAATTTTATCTACTGTAGGATTAGCATAATCTCTTAAAGGTCTCTGATGATGTTCATTTCCATTTCCAACATTATTCAAATTTCAAGCTATTTTACTAAAGTGATCTATTTCTTTTTGTTATTTTCAAATTTTTCTAATATTTTTCTCAAATTCAGAATCATAAGGTACTAAACTTTTAGATATTACACCACGCATAAACAAAAAAAGCAAGTAATTAAAAATAAGCAAACACACTTAATTAAAAAAATGTTCAAAACTAAACTACAAACACACTCTATATATATATATATATATATATATATATATATATATATATATATATATATATATATATATATATATATATATATATATATATATAT
>NEWO01000161.1:1026318-1052312 GCA_003013225.1 Phalaenopsis aphrodite | reverse complement strand
ATATATATATATATATATATATATATATATATATATATATATATATATATATATATATATATAAATTGTTTTGTGCTAAATAGTAGCAATCATATTCTTCACCCTCTTTCGAGTGCTATAAAGAACATTGACTAATTCATAGTTTGGTCTTTAATTCCATGGTTAGGCTAGGAGGATACCGGCTACCACTTCAAAGCTCCCACTATTCCCTCCCCAGAGGGTAACAATCTCGCATCAGTTTCTAATCAACTAGACCAAATTGGGGATTTTAACTAGTCGAATTAAAATCTCCAATTCTACATCCAACAAAATATATTCCCCCATTTATTTGCACTCAATTCCCTGGATGACATACTCTCCCATGAAATCAAATGTGATTCTCCCTCTATTGTAGAAATCATACAACTTTTAAGGTCATATGTTTCTCAACATGTTTTAATATTTCAATTTGACAGATCGAAAAGTAAATGAAGATCAGAGTTCAAATCATCACAAATTATTAACATTTAAAACCATAGAAAATAAAATCAATTCTTCACAAAACCATATCTCAAAGTAGGGAGAAGGATAAAGAAGACTACTCAGAATTCATGAGAAGGATACGATAAAACAAAATTTTCATATATAAAAAAAAGTTTACAAAATAAAAGAAAAAAAAGACAACTTATCTCACAATACTTCCCAAGCAAATCCCTTATATTTCTCTCCAAGTCTTTCTCTCTTTACAAGCACACTTAATTCTCTCTTAGAAGAGTAATGGAGAAGAAATCTCTCACCTTCCCTCTCCTCTTACAACCCTAGAAGAAAATCTCCTCTCCTTGTCTTTCAAGCCACCACCTTATTGCCCTTTTCCTCTCCCTTCCAACTCTCTCTCCATTTTATGAAGACTTCTTCTTTTATTTTTAGCTGCCTCCTTTCAAAATGAATTCAAATTTCCCTCCAAAATTCCCTCCAAAAGTTAACTCTTTTGAATTCAAATGATGTGGCATTTGATTCAAGAGGCATATCCTTTCATAAAAGAACCTTCCAAAGTTTTTAGATGGATTGAATCACTCCAAGAGGTGTGTAGAACAAGTGACCCTTTAAAAATTCATGCAAGACTCATCTCAAGACACCTTAATCCGCAAAAAATTCCTCTGGCGTACATGCACCAAATCTGGCGCATCATGTGCCAGAATCCCAAAATTGGCTATTTTGGCTCCGACTTTCATCCTTTTTACCATTTTTGCTCCAAATGCCTAAGAATGATATACCTACAACAAAAACATGGAAACACCCTTCTTTATAGTGCAATATCACCAAAAATAAATATAAAATATGTACTTAAAACAGTATATAATTTTGGTGTATCAGCAACCATGTGGTGAAATTGTTAGTCTTCAAGTGGGGGAGAAGCAGAAGCTTTGAAGTGGGAGCCAGTATTCTCTCAGCCTAACCACTTATGTAGATTCAAAACATCTAAATTAGCCAATGTCCTTTATCAGTTGACCAAAGGATTAAAGGATATTATTGCTCTTGTTTTTTGCATTCAATTAATAATAGATTTGATTCTTCACTAGCTACAACATTATTGTAAATGGGAAAGATACTTTTCTTAAATTTGAATCCTTCGTTAAAATTATTTTGCCTACTTATAGTAGATTTAACTTTTATGTTTTCAAAATTAGCATAGTACATTTACTGTCATTAGGCTTGCATTTCACATTTAACTTTAGTTGTTGTAGTTCTTATATTATCTATTTAGGTCCTTTTAATTAAGCATTAGTTTAACCTTCTCCCTATGGGATCTATACTTAGGACCCCATTAGAGCCCTATATTACTTGAACAATACGTATATTTGTTTTTATGTCCCAATGAATATAAAAAATTGGAAACACATTTTGGGTTGACAAATGTAAATTATTGACAAATTAAGCGTAAGGATTTTGATCTATATAAAAGGTGCACACACTAGGCCCGCATTAAGCAGCAAAATCTATAATAGATTTTAAGTGATCCTACTAACCCATTATAAAAAGTTTGAATGATTAATCAGTTAGGCAAAGCATGATGTGGACACTTTCTAAGGAGTTCTTTAAATCTTTCCCAAAGTTCATATATAGATTCTCCTTCATACTGAGTAAGAAAAGTGATATCATTTCTAAGCTTCGTAGTTTTTTATGGTGGAAAATACTTAACCAAAAACTTTTTAACTAAATCTCCACAAGTTCTAATAGATCTAGGTGCTTACAAATTTAACCACATCATAATTATCCGTTAATGAAAAAGGAAAAATTTTAAGTCTGACGACATCATTTGATATACCAACATATTTAAATGCAACACACAGTTCTAAAAAACTAACTAAATGTAAATTGGGATCCTTGGATGGTATTCCTCCAAACTAATTATTTTGTACCATTTGTATAATCAAAGGTTTAAGTCCAAATGAGTTGGCCTCTACAACAAGAGTTTAAATGCTTAAATGAATTTCATGTATTGTAGGGTTCGCATATTCTCTTAAAAGTTTTTATAAATTATGATGTTCATTTTCAGCAGTTTGAATTTCAATATTCTTTTGCGATGTGTTTGTCATTTCTTAAGAAGTATGAAGCCTTCCTTGTTTTCAAATTTTTCTAGTAGTTTGTTCCAATTCAGAATCTTAATGCACTAAATTTTCATATCCATAGGTACACAAAATTGTAGAGAATAAAATAACACACCAAAAATGAAAATATTTTTTGAACTTTATTCATTTTATTTTTTTTTTCTTTTTAGTTTTTCAATTTTTTCAATTTATTTTTAAATTTTTAGATTTTCTAATAAATATATAATTCAAATGAATTTTTAAGTCAAAAAGTTTCGTCGCACTCCCCGACAACGGCGCCAAATACTTGAACCGACTCGCAATTACTTGTATTTTTAATCTTCTCAATTTTGCTAAAAATATATCTCAATTTATATCTGGCGGCTAGTGTGAACACATGCAATAATTTATGAATTATATAATAGATTTTCACACTTGGAGTACTATGCAAGTATACGAATCATTTAAAGTAATATAGGATTTTCCTTAAAAACCATAGTATCGATCCTATGATGAATGCGGTATCACTTAAAATCAACTCCTAGAATTTTTATTTAAATTTCAAATTAAATAGATAAGAGGTCTAAAATGATATGATACTAAAAAGCACTACTTAAAGGCTAAAAATAAAGTTACAACTAAATGTAATGGCTTATTAAAATATAACAAGTTTGGACATTATGAAAAACCTTTCCCCTTTTAAAGAGATTTTAATCTATGTAGGATTCAAAAAATTTAAGATAAAATTGAGGTATTGTGACAACTAGAAGCATACCTTATTCATTACCCCCTCCGAGTTCTTGTAAAGAATATTAGCCAACTTAAGGTTGATTCCTTAACATCCTGACTCCACATCAGTGTTATCTAGCCTCTCAACTCTAGATGTCCCTAGCCTATGCAACCATAATAACCGAATCCCAACATAGGGTACTAAACCTTAAGCCAAAATGGTAAGAATCTATTCTGTCACTCTAGATTTAACCAATTCTATGCCCATCAAAACTCATCTCCCTATTTATTTGCACTACCCCTTAGGTGATTGCAATGGCTCTGCCTAAACTGAAGTGTGGTATCCACTAATTGGTGAAGTTATAGCCCTCACAGGGCATTAAGTTTCTCAATATATTTTAACCTCACAAGTTGTCAGTTTGTAAAGTAAACAAAGATTTGGTGAAAATACCATCATAATTTTAAGAGTAAAAAGAATTCCTTAAATCATTCTTATCCTACAAGATTAAGTCTCATATGCAAGAAGAAATAAAGGGAAGTACTTAGAATTCATAAATATTGAATAAAAAAAAATTTTGCATTAAAATCTAAGTCTTACAACAAAAACATAAACACAAATACAAAGTACCTTTTGCTTCTCCCCAAGCAAACTTTTGGAGTTTCCTTTATGCAATCTCCAAACTTCTTCACACTAAAACACACTCACACTTACACTTGAACACAAAATATGAAAAACCTAACTCACTATTGTTGCCTAATTAAAGTTTTGAGGCTCTAAAAGGTCCTTAAATTTGACCAAATCCTTATCATTAAATAGAAAATAGAAAATAACCAAGGGGTGCACCCCTCTAAAATTTAGCCAAATTCGATGTACCTTCTAAAAAGGTAGTTAATGGCACCATAGTGCCAGTTTGGGGTGCTGTAGTGCCCTCCTCGCCAAGGGGTGGCGCTATAGCGCCACACAAAAATCATCATTTTTGCTCCATTTTTTCCACATTTTCTCTAAATGTCCATTCCATGTACCTGAAACCAAAAACATGCAAATTACCTTCTTTCAAAGTGCAATATCATCAAAAAAATCTTTATAATAAACTATGCACTAACAATAGGATATTTTGAGGTGGGTCAAGAAGTCGCGGAATCCACCTACGCATACTATGGGAAACTTAGGGTTCAAGATACCTTACCAGCGTCACAGTTTAGGAAGACCATTAACACAGATTTCTCGAGTGAATGACCAATGAGAATACTCCATTTTAAATTTATGGGACTACATTTCACTCATATGAAGTCTCTCATAAATTTCAAATCGAAAAAAATGCTCAGTTGAGTGTTCCCAGCAAAAATCAGGGTTTTGGGCTAGACCTGCACCCCGAGGCTCCCGGGGCCTACACACCCAAAATACATTTCCAGATCATTGATGCTGATCCTTTAGAGGTTTAAAACATGATTTAAAATTTTAGCATAGACCCGACACCTAGATGTCAAAGAAATGGGGCATCAAGCCCCCAAACAGGCTAAAAATCTTCACTTTCCCAATAACCTAGCAACGCCTAGGTGGCACCAAGGCCTCAACATGCCTAACTCGGGGCATTGACACCTAGAAAAGGTGGCTAGCTTCCAGGTACAATTTTAGGCCTATTTTTGACGTCATTTTGACGCTGAAAGTCGTCAGATAACCTTGGAACCTATAAAGGTGGGCGGCTAATCTTCCTTTTGCCCTAATCTAGAAGGATCCAATGCATTTTTTAGAGCATTTTTGTAATTTTCATGGGGAAAAGGGTTTACCATATCCCTTCCCTCTCATTATTCGTTGGCTCCATTTTTTCCTGAGGGAGGGCTTCGGTCACCCGTCCCTCTACCTCCTCCTCCTTCTTCAGCTGGGCCATAAGGGATTGAAGAAAAGCTCTTGAGAAAGAGCTTTTTTACGGTTTTGAAGCTTTTGGAGGAGCTTCTTGGAGAGAAATCAAGAAGCAGGGGTACTCTTTCCCTCCTTCATCATCTTCATCTTCCTCACTCCCACCTTCTTCTTCGTCCTCATCTTCTTCACTTTTTTCCACATTTTGTGAGAATGTGAAAGGGTTTTATTGAGGAGAATCTTAAGAGCAAGTCACCACTCTCCTATAATAGAGGAGAGATTCATGCTAGCTTGGGAGAAGGTCATCGAAAAATCATCAGAGCATCCTCCTTAGAGAGCTTCATCCTTCTTGATCCACCTAAAAATTACTTGCTTTTATTGTCCATTTCATGCACATTTTATACATATTTTTAATAATATTATACTTTAAAGGAATCTATTTTGCATATTTTTGTCTTCGGGTACAAAAATGGACTTTTGGTGAAAATGAAGTAAGAATGGTGCAATTACGAGCCAAATTGAGTAAAGAAGAAAATTCTGATCTGGCGCATGTCGATTAACTTTCCATGCTTAATCTGATTCATATTTATTCCATATTTTTGAATGAAATTAAACTTTAAATAAATATTTTTTGCATGTCTATCTTGTAAGTATACCAATCTAGAGCGCAACAGAGCCAAAACGAGGCAAAAGAGAGCTGAAATAGAGTGAAACGGGGTGAAATGGTGAAGCTGCAAGTAGGGTGGCTCTATAGCAACAAAAATGGCACCATAGTTCTAGAAACAAATGTTATAGTTCCTCATACTAGCGCTATAACACTCGGGATGGTTATTGGATGGCTTTTGGGTAATTTTAAGCTATTACGGAATGTTCTTGAAGCTTTTGGAAAACTTGCACACCCCGTGGAGTGATTCAATGAATCTAGGCACTTGGAAAAGACTTTTTTATGAAGATATGTGTCTCTTGGAGTGAAAGGATGTGTCTCTTGTATGAAGGGGTGTGACTTTTAGAGAAAGGAGGTGTTTGGATCCTCTTTAAATAAAGGGGCCTGGCGCCTCTCGTTGAAAGTTCTTAGAGGAGTCTAGAGAAGAAAGTAAGAATTTTTTTAGGAGGATTTTGGCGTGAGTTTATGGAGATGTATATTTTTTCATTTTTTGGAGATATTAGTGCGTGATTTTGAGAGCTATGAGTAAGGAAGTATTAGTGGTGCATGGATCGGCAGGAGACATTGTTGGAGAGATTTTTCTTCTTTCTTTCAGAGGGAAAAAGCTAAGTATTGTGTTATTCATTTCCTTATAATTGTTGTAAACACTTTCTAGTGGATTTTCTTTGATTTAAATGAGGTTTCCTATTGTATTTTATCCATGCTTCATAAGTAATTTTCTTTACTCTTTACATTTAATATGAAGTAGTGGTATGTGTAGGAAAATATGTTTCATGATTGATTTATTTTTATTTGCATGTGATGAGTAATATCTCCTTCGCTTCATTGACATAACTTAACTGGCAATAGGTTATGTTAAAATTTGTTGTAAGTGAATCTAATACTCGGGAGAGTGGTGATCTCACAACTTGAGTCACTCGCATTGATCGGTTGGCTAGTAAAATAGTTTAGGTTGCCATGCAACTTTAAGGAAATATAATTTAATGATCTATTTCTATTAGATGCTTCTAGTTGACAGATAGTTGCATCAAACTAATAAAAAAATAAACGTACATATGTGCCCGAAAGAGGGTAGGTACACATATGTTCCTTGTTGGCACATAATTTATTACTTAATTCTATCAATCCATTGATTTCTTATGTCTTTATCTTCATTTTACTTTACTTTGGTAATGAAATAGATGCATTCTTAGAAATTTAGATTTGCTTAGAAATTCTCTTATTTTAATTAAAGTGATGGTATTTTCACCGACACTTAATTAACTTTACAAACTGATTACTAGTGAGGTTAAAATTCATTGAGGAACATAATGACCCGAGAGGGCTATGATTTCACCTAAATAGTGAATAATACCACAGTTCATTCTGGGCAGAGCCATGATGATCACTTAAGGGGGAGTGCAAATAAGTAGAGAGATAAGTTTTAATGAGAATAGAATTGGTTACTTTTAGAGTGACAACCTAGATTCTTATCAATTTGGATTAAGGTTTAGTGCCCTAACACTGAGAATCAGTCAATATAGTGGCCTAGGCATAGAGGCATCTAGAGGTGAGAGGCTATATAGTTATGATGCGGAATCAAGATGTTAAGCAATTGACCTTAAGTTACCAAATTTTCTTTGCTAGCACCGGTAGGGGGTAAAGAGTAGGTTTGCTCCTATTTATCACTGACTACATTAAATTCTAAGCATTTCTTTCCTTCACATTATCTACATAATTGCACAAGAAGGGTAGTCCTTAACATCTCAAAATTCTCCAAACAAATTTATCCAGATAAGTTATTTTATAATTAATTTTTTCATTTAGGAGTAGTAGTTACAAAAATAACTTTGATCAACATTCCAAACTTAGGCCTAATAGTAGTATACTAGAATTAGCCTAAGGGATTTCTTACCTCGCTCTCTGTGGGATCGATACTGAGGTCTTAAAAGAAAATCCTATATTACTTGAATGATACATATACTTGCGCAATACCCGTAGTGTGCAAATTACTTTCAAATTTTTATAACAATTTAATTTTGCACACTAGCTGCTATATAAAAATTGGATCCAGTTTTTTGTCATCTTTTAGAAGCTAAATTACTGTGTAATTGCGGGTCGGTTCAAGTTCTTAGCGTCGTTGCAGGGGAAGCTTTAGTAAGAACTTTCTGAAGAATTTTAGTTAAACCTGTAAGACTTAGACTTGTAAATTATAGTATTATTATATAGCGTGTTTAATTATTGTGTATTTATTATAAAGAAAAATCTAAAATACAAAAAAAAAATTGATATGTGTCCTATTAGTTAAGTCTTTAGATTTGTATGTGTAGTTCAGGAGCTACAGACCTTGAATTATACGATTCATATTGAGGGAGAACTTTTAGGAGGATTATGAATCATAAAAGACTCCATGAATTTAATGTAAAAATGGTGGATCAATAAAATTATGAATATTCAGTTCTGGATTATAATGTTAGTAGCTTCGATAGAGTAAACCGCAATAGGGTAGCTAATTTTCATGAAGATAAGTTGACTATTTTAACTTCTTTGGTTATAGATATTGCAAGGAAGTTAGATCA
Source organism: Phalaenopsis aphrodite (assembly GCA_003013225.1). Lineage (NCBI taxonomy): Eukaryota > Viridiplantae > Streptophyta > Magnoliopsida > Asparagales > Orchidaceae > Phalaenopsis > Phalaenopsis aphrodite. Next base: position 1,043,936 of record NEWO01000161.1, on the reverse strand, counting down.
ATATGTAGAAAGTTATTCTCAAAGGCCCCCAAATATTGAGGAAAATTTATTTAGATAAATAATCCTTATTTTGATTATTATAACCCAGGTTGGGAAAACTACTCAAAATTTAACTGGAATAATAATTTTGGAGGAGAAAACCAATTGTGGAAAAACAATAAATTTAATCAGATATGTGATTGGAATAATCAGGATGACTTTAATGATGCACTTTCATTTCCTTATAGATTTAACTCCAACCCAAATAATGAGGAGAAAGAATTACTGATAGAAAATGTTGTGATTCAAATGGCGAGTCAGTTGGAAAGTCAAGGGCAGATTATTAATTCAATTAATATCTACCCCCCAGATATATAATTACTATTAGAAGAGGTTGTGTCCTCAAAGTAACAAATATAGAAAACCAACTAGGGCGGATTATTAATTCAATTAACAGTTACCCCTCAAATATTTTACATAGTGACCATGAGACAGTCCTTAAAGAGAAGAATAGTGAACAAGATAAAGCTATCCAACTAAGTAGTGGAAGAAAATTAGATAATATGGTTCGAATAAATGTTGAGTTGAGAAAATAGGAAAAGGAGATTGAAAACCCAATGAAAGAAATTCCTAAGGAATTAGAAAAAACCTATTTCATCAACTAAGATAAATCTCGAAAGACCACCTCCACCATTTCCTTAAGCTCAAAGGGGAGAATTGGAAGATAACTTGAAACAAAAGAGCTACCTAGTAGAATTTGATCCAAAATCCAAAAAATGAAAAGAGAATCCGATCCAAAATTTAGGAGGTCTTGAGCTATCATATGGAGATCCATTTCTTATAAATTTCAAAGATGATATTAATATGAAAATTGAGAAAATCATTATAAGAATATTGGATCTAGAAATTATCATGTGGAATTATAATCTGAATCAATCTGAAAAGAAAAGACTGACTGAAAAACTAAAATTTAAAGATATTGTAGAAATCCCTGGATCCGAAAAAGATTGGGTTATTGATCAAGGATTATTTAAATGAAATTTTGATCTAGGAGGAATCATTTATCAGGCTGATGATGTTAAACCAAGTACTTAATGGGAGGCAACCCATAGTTATCAGTGTTCTTTGATTTAGTATGCTTGAGAGTCATGATTTCTATTATTGTATTATGCTTGCTTTATTGTGGATTGATCAGTTTGATTGAAATTAGCTGATGTTTGGATTGTTTATGAATTAATATGATCTTTTTGTCATGAGGGAAGTGATTCCTTAACTTCTTATTATGGCTAGACTCGTTTATGTTCTCTTGTAGTAGTTGGATTAACGAGTCCACTATGACTCAGGTCTTAACCGGACATGAGTTTTACAGGAGTCGTTATGAATTTGAATATTGACAATTCCATCTCAATTTTGTTACTTCCTTTCTTTGACCTTGTTTTTATTTGATAGGAGTCACAAAATTATTTGATGAGCAACATATGGATGACCTTATACTACCTTTATAATTAGTGGAGGTGCTTAATTAAAAGGATAAGGTGATGCCTAAGGTTCGTGCTAAAGAGCCAATATATTAAGGATAATTGTATCCATGGGATTAAACTTCATAAAATCATTTGTAAGTACCTAATTTATTAGTATGGTGATTTCATTAGAAATTAGAAGTAAGGTAATGAGATGTGAAGAGTTTAAGGAAGAATTGACCTCATTTATCATGTGTGTTTGTGTTTTTGTTCGTGTTACAATAATATAGAGATTTGGAGAACAATTATATATATATTCCTATGTCAAAACCTATCATGCTGGTTAGACCTTTCTTTAGTTCAATTTTATTCTGAAATGTTTATTTTAGATTTACTTTCTGTTGCAAATTGTTCCGTCTTGATGAATAATTATAAATGTTTCTGAACATTTGTGGTAGATAGAGTTTCTGAACTATTTTTCCTCCTTATATTTTCTGTATTGAATGTTATACATGATAAAAATCAAGTTTGGGGGTCGGAAGAAAATAAATTTTAATTGTAGTATACTTCCTCTTAGTTTAATATTATTGCAAGATTGTTTTAGGCTAGATTTGCTTTCTTCTGCAGTCATTCTATCCTGATTATGCAAGTAATAGGATGTTGTAGTTGTCGGTAAATTCAGCTTTTATTTTTCTTCCTGTTACATTTTATGGAATTGATTGCAAAATATTTAAAATTTTATATTTGGGGGGAGGAAGAAAATAAACTTCAAATTTAAACTCTATTTGTCCTCAAAGCAACTATAGATAATTTTTTTTTTATTTTTTTATGTGGAGTTATTTTAAGAATACTAAAAATTTAAGTATATGAATGTGATAGGAAAACTTGGTAATGTCTTTAGTAAATTGGATGAAGCTAAAGTTAACATGTTTAGTAGAAAATAGTAGGAAAATGATTTTACTATTTATAGTAGGAAAAATTGAATTTTTGAAAATTTAAGGATTTTTAGAATAATACTCTTTTCTAAGAAATTATACTCTATTTAAAATTCTTTTTCTAATACTACATTTAAAGTTAAGGAAAGAAAATAAGTTTTTAAAATTAGAAATAGGATAATAAAATTCAAAATTATTAAAGGTCAATCCAGATATAGTAATCATCACCAAAAAAAAAGAAAAATAAAATAAAAATAAAGGAAAAGTAAAATATGAAAAAGTGAGGAGAAGCTTGAGGAATATGACCTAACCAAAAATTGATTTCACTTGAATATTTCTAAGAAATTATCACTAAAATTAATTTTTCTAGATGTCATAAATTCTGAAATTAATATTTTTATAAAAATTCAAAGTTTGGAAAATTTTCAATTATTTTTTAATTAAATAAAAAAACAAGATTCCTAAGTTTAATACTATATATTTTAATACCTTAGATATCATTTAAATTACTGTAAATTTTTCTAAGTTGGACTAAAACATTTCTAGAACAAAATTTTAGTACATTTTAAAGAAACCCACTAGCATAGGTCAACATATTTTTAAAGTTGTAGTGTTACTTGAGGAAAAGTAACGCTTAAGCTTGGGAGAATTGATCTACCTAAAAAATACATGTTTTTAGTGTACATTTCATGTTCATTTTATGTTCATTTTAATGATATTACACTTTAAAAGATGTTATTTTACATATTTTTTGTCTTCAGGTACAAGAAATGGACTTTTGGTGAAAATGAATCTAACATGGTGCAATATAAATCCAAATTGAGCAAAAAAGAAAATTCTGATCTAGCGCATTGCGATATTAATTTCCATGCTTTATCTCCTTCATTTTTATTCCATATTTTTGAATGAAATTACAGTTTAAAGAAAGTCTATTTTCATTTCTATCTTGTATGTAAACCAATTTGGAGTGCAACGGACTTGAAACAAGGCACAATGGAGCTGAAACGGGGCAAAAAGGTGGAGCTGCACGCAGGATGGCTCAAAGGGTCCCTGAATGGTACCTTATCGCAAGACACAGGTTCTATAACATCCCAGACTGGTGCTATAGCACCTGGAATGGCTATTGGATGGCTTTTGGGCAATTATGGGCCATTCTCCGATGTTTTGGAAGCTTCTAGACAACTTGCACTCCCCATGGAGTGATTCAATGAATTTAGACAATTGAAAAAGATTTTTTATGAAGAGATGTGTCTCTTGGAGTGAAAGGGTGTGTCTCTTGGATGAAGAGGTGTGTCTTTTAGGAAAAGGATATGTTTGGTTTCTATTTACATAGAGGGGCTTGGAGCCTACCATGAGAAGTGATTAGAGGAGTCTAGAGAAGAAATTAAGAAGTGTTTTAGGAACAGTTTGGCTTGAGTTCATGGAGATGTAGATATATTCACTTTATGGAGAAATTGGTGAGGGGTTTTGATATAAATGAGTAGGGAAGTATGAGAGGTGCATGGATCGATAAGAGACTTTGTTAGAGAGATTTTTCTTCTTTCTTTTAGAGGGAAAAAACTAAGTATCTTTTTATTCCTTGTAATTGTTGTAAGAAATTTTTAGTAGATTTTCTTTTATTTAAACGAGGTTTCCAATTATGTTTTATCCATGCTTCATAAGTAAATTTCTTTACTCTTTTCTTTTAATATAAAGTAGTCGCATGTGTAAGAAAATTTGTTTCATGATAAATTTATTTTTAGTTTAATGTGATAAGTAATATCTCCTTTGTTTCATTGAAATAACTTAAGTGGCAATAGAATATGTTAAAATTTCTTTTAATATGAAGTAGTCGCAACTTGAGTGAACTTACTTTGACCGGTTGGCTAGTAAAATAGTTTAGGCGGCAATGCAACTTTTAAGGAAATATAATTTAATGATCTGTATTTATTAGATGCTTCTAAGTGATAGATAGTTGGATAAAACTAATAGAAAAATAAACGTATCTATGTGCTTGAAAGAAGGTAGTAGACATATGTTCCTTGTTGGCACATAATTTATTACCTAATTTTATCATTCATTTTACTGCTCATGTCAATATCTTCATTTCACTTTACTTGTGCAATGAATTAGATGCATGTTTAGGATATTATATTTGTTTATAAATTCACTTAATTTATTAATGTGATGGTATTTTCACTAGCTATTAATTGACTTTGTTAATTGATCACTTGTGAGGTTAAAATTCGTTGAGAAACATAATGACCCGAGAGGGCTATGATTTCTCACAACTAGTGAATACCACACTTCATTTTGGGCAGATCCATGGTAATCACCTAAGGGGGAGTACAAATAAATAGGGAGATAGGTTTTGATGGGTGTAGAATTGGTTAGTTCTAGAGTGATATGCTAGATTCTTATCAATTTGGCTTAAGGTTTAGTACCCTAACGTTAGGATTCACTCAATATAGTGGCATAGGCTTAGGGGTGATGCGACTTTTTTATATGCTATGCTTCATGAAGTTGTCACCACTACTTGAAGATTTTAATCCCCAAAAATGGTGTCAAAAACTTGATGCAGAATTTATTCTTTTGATTAATTTTATATATTCTATATAGTCATAATGATATAAATGCAAGTATACGTATCGCTTAAGTAATACATGGCTCTAATGAAGTCCCAGTCATTGTAAGAGGTCCTTAGTCAAAGCTATAGCCAGCTACTATCAGGTCTTAAATTGGAATGTCAATTAAAATTGTGATTTATCTAGTAACTACTCCTAAATGTAAATGTTAAATGTGATGATAATCAATATTCCTAAATGCAAATGTTAACTCAAAATATAACCTCTTTTTGGATGAATTGGTTTGGCGAATTGAGAGAAGTTAAAAACTACTATTTTTATGTATTGAATTCGATAATGTGAGGGAATGAGATGCATTAAATATTGTATGTGCCAAATAGGAGCAATCTTATTCCTTACCTTCTTCCAAGTGCTATAAAGAACATTGGCTAATCCTAGGTTTAGTCCCTAAATTTGTGGTTAGGCTGGGAGGATACTGGCTTTCACTCTAGAGCTCCCACTTCCCTTCGTCTGAATGATAACTCTTGGTTTAGTTTCTAAACATTAAAACAAATTAGGGATTTTAGTCTGTCACCCTAAAATCTCCAATTCTACGCCCATCAATGTCTATTTCCTTATTTATTTGCATCCAACCCACATGAACTTCACCATCCATGAAATTTGAATGTGGTTCCACTTTGTTGAGAATTACATAGCCCTCTCGGGTCTTAATGTAATCACAACGAATTTTAACACTACAACAGACCTTTATTATAATGTAGATGAAGTGCAAGAAAAAATCATCACATTTATAATTAAAACTTCTTCTAACATGCATCCCAAAATCATAAACCTGAATCCTACTCATTGCAAAAGAAAAGTAAAAGGAAAACAATGGCATAATTCTCTCATGCCACTATTTTCTAATAAGAAGAATGAGTAAGAAAAACACATCCCAAAGCATGAAGAAAACACAATGGAAAACTTCATTTCACCAAAGCAAATCCACTAGATAATTGTTTACAAAATCATAAGATAATGAAGCACACAATACTTAGTTTTCTCCCCCTGAAAAAAAGATGAAAATCTCTCCCACAAAGTCTCCCACTGATCCATGCAATACTAGAACATTCTCTTACAGATTCTCTCAAAATCCCCTCACCAATCTCTCCAAAAAGGTAGAAATCTACATTTCTACTCCTATTTTAAGATCTCTAAACATTCTCCTCTTTTTTCCACTCACACACACCACTTTTTTTGACCTAAAAGCACTCTATTATATTGTAGGGATGAATTTCCCAAGAGATGTCTCAAATAGCCTTCCAAAAAGCATCCAAATACATTGAATCTTCTAGAAATTTGCCCAACCTCGCATCCAAACTGTCTCGAGCACTGTTGATGCCTTTTTGGGTGTCGTCAATGCCATTTTTACATTGTTCTCTGTAGTCTGGCACTGGTTCTGGTGTCGTCAGCACCCACACTATGTAGCTCCACCATTTTGTTTCGTTTGGCTTCGTTTGAGCTCTATTTTGCCCCATTTAAGTTGCGTTGCGTTCCTAACTGATAGACCTAAAAAAATAAGCGTAAAAGGAACCTTCCTTTAAAGTGTAATTTTATTCAAAAATATGTGAGAAGTGTAAAAGATATTAAGCATATAAAGATATATCGAAATGTGTAAGGACGGAATTTTCTTTCTTGCTTGTTTTTGCTACAAATTGCACCATTTATGCTAATTTTTCTCCAAAACTCCATTTTTTGTACCTCAAACAAAAACTAAAAAGAATACCTTCCTTCAAGTGCAATATCTTTGAAAATCACTAAATATAGGCATTAAAAACATATGAAAAATTTAACCTTTTTTAGGCGTGTCAAAATTCCCCAAATTTAAATGTTACTTGTCCTCAAGTAATCCTTTTACTACATACAAATATGACTTAGGATAGATATTAAATTATAAACTTCTATACTTTATTTTAGTAAATAAAATAGTAAAATTTAAGAAAATCCTTTAATAACTTAGATTCAAACTCTAAGTCTAAGAGTACTTAGTAATTAAATTTAAGATTTTTGAATCTCTATTCATCTCAAGAAGAATTGCAATTTGTCAAATTAATGATACTTAGAACATTCATATGAAAAAGAACTTTATGAAAACTTTTCTAGTATTGTTACTAATACTCCAATACAAGTTTAGAAAATATAATAATGCATTTTTCTTAAGTTAATTCAAGTGAAGCCAATTTTTTATTAAGCATCTCCTCAAGCTTCTCCTCACTCATTTTTCTTTTCTTTTTCTTTTTCTTTTTTTTATCTTTTTTTTTTTCAAGTGAGGATTACTATATCTGGATAGCCTTTAATAATTTTGAACTTCACTATCCTCTTTTTAAAGCAAAACTCCTTACTTTTCTTCACTTTATAAATTCATATTAGTTTATGATTTTTTATAAAGTTTCATTCTTTTCTTCTTAGATGAAAATCTAAAATTTTTAATATTTCAAAAATACAATTTTCTTTACTTTAAATAGAAAAACATAATATTATCATTTTATACCAATTATCTTTAACTTTAGAATTAATCTTCATTATTAAAAATTGTTACCTAAATTTACCTTAATATTTACAAACATAAATATAGTCCTTTAAAGTTAAACTCCAATATCCAAGGTCATGTTAAATTAATTTTAAAAATATTGTTAATTGAGGACAGATAAAATTTAGTTTACTTCTTTTTAAAAGAAATTTTTCTTTCTCCAAAATTTGAATTTTTAAATATTTTACACTTTATTCCATAAAATATAGCAGGAAGAAAAAGTACAACTTGAATTTACTAACTACTACAACATCCTATCAAATTCCTATACATGCATAATCAGTATAGAATGACTACAGGAGAAAGTAAATCTAGCCTAAAACATGCTTGCAATAATATTAAACTAAAAGGAAGTATACTAACTTTAAATTTTATTTTTCTTCCTATCCCCAAACTTGATTTTTACATGTATAGCATTTACTGTAGAAAATATAAGTAGGAAGACAATTAGTTTAGAAATTCTATCTACCACAAATTTCTATTAAAAACATCTACAATTATTTATCAGGATAAAAGCACATGTAGTAGAAAAGTAAATCTAAACTAAAACATGTCAGAATGAAATTAACTAAACAAAAGTCTAACTAGCATAACATGTATCCGCATTGGAATATAAAAATGTTCTTCAAGTCTTGAAAAATTGTAACACAAACACAAATAAATTAACAAGATAAATAAGGTCAATTCTTCCTCCATCTCATTGCATCTCACTAACTTACTTCCAATTTCTAATGGAATCACTACACAGATAAATAAGGTACATTTTAAATGATTTTATAGAGTATAATCCCAAAGATAAGATTATCCCTGATATATTGGCTCCTTTTAATTAAGCACCTCTAACAGCTATAAGGATAATGTAAGATCATCCACATATTATTCATCAAATAGGTTCATGACTCCTACTAAATGAAAACATAGTAAGAAAAAATGAAGTAACAAAATTTAGATGAAACTGTCACTGTTCAAATTCAAGATGTCTCTTCTAAAAATCAAGTCTATGTGAGACCCGAGTCATAGTTGACTTGTCAATCCAACTACTATAAGAGATTAACCAAGTCTAGCCATAATAAGAAGTTAAGGAATCATCTCCCTCATGACACAGACAAAGATCAAATTAAAGTACTAACAATCTAAACATCCACCAATCATCAAATAAAATGATCAATCTACCCTAAAGCAGACATAATACAACACTAATTATCACAACTCTTAAGCATACTAAATCAAACCACACAGATAACTTTGGGTTGCCTCCCATAAAACGCTTGGTTTAACGTCGCTAGCCCAACAAATGATTCCACCTGGATCAAAATTCCAATTAAGTAATCCTTTATCAATCACCCAATCTTTTCCAGATCCAAGGATTCTTATAAAGTCCTTGAATTTAAATATTTCTTTCAGCTCTTCCTTTTCAGATTGATTCATAGATTATTTCTCATATTTCCTTCTAGATCCAATATTCTTCTATTAATTTTCTCAATTTTCATATTAATATCATTTTTAAAATTTAAAAGAAATGGATTTTTATAAGATAATTCAAGATCTCCCAAATTTTGGATCAGATTCTCTTTAGATAATTCAAATTCTGGATCAAATTCTACTAGATTACACTTCTGTTTAAAGTTATCTTTTAATTCTTCTCCTTGGTACTGAAAATGGTGGAGGTGATCTTTCTATATTTATCTTAGTTCAGGAAATAGTTTTTTCTGATTCCTTAGGAAATGTTTCCATTGGTCTTTTAATCTCCTTATCCTCATCTCTCAACTCAAATTTCTTTTGAAATATATCTTCAAATTCTCTTCTATATGTTTGATAACTTTATATTGCTCATCATTCATCTGCTTAGAGTTTATCTCAAGATCACTAGGTAAAATCTCTAGGGGTTAATTGCATTAATAATCTGCCCCAGCATCAGAATCTCATTCATTTTGTCTGTATATAGTACGGAATATGTCATTTAGTGACTTTGAATAACTCTTTCATAAGAGATATTTTACTTTCATCATTTACTTCAGGTTCATCTTGTGATTGAGTCGAATATGAAGATATAAAAACTGGTGGTGTAGATGAATTATCTATGTAGGCAGGCTTTAAAATTATATGGGGCGTATTAATTTTTAAGTTCATGAGATTTTTCAACAGATGAAATTAAAAGTTTACTATTTTTGGTAACGTCCATCATTTTGCAACTCTCCTAAACATACAAATAGTCCTCTTTAAAAAACATTTTAGACTCATCATGAAAGTCCATTTCGATCTCATCTGTTAACTTACTCTGAAAAATTTCTTGGAAATGGTCTTTACTTAGATAATTAATTTCATCCATCCAAAAAACAATCATCATATTTTCTTTCAGCTGGATATTTCATAGTCTTTAACACATCAAAAGTGACTTCCTGGTCATTAATATTCATAGTCAACTCTCATTTTTGCACATCTATCATAGCTTCTCCAGTAACAAGAAAAGGTCTCCCCAGAATAATGGGATTTTCTTTATCTTCCTCCATATATAATACAATAAATTTCATAGGAAAGATAAATTTATCCACTTTAACAAGCACATCTTCTAAACCCCTTTTGGATAAATGATAGATCGATCAGCTAACTGAAGGGTTACAGTAGTGGGAGAAATATTGACTAAACCTAAACTTCTAAATATAGATAGAGGCATCACATTAACGTTCACTTCTAAATCACATAAAGCTTTTCCACATAATCTTTCTCCAATTGCATAAGAAATTGTAAAGCTATAAAGATCTTTAAGATTCTGAGGAAGCTTTTCCTGAAGTATAGCATTGCACTCCTCACTTAGTGCAACTATCTTGTAATCCTTAAATTTTTATTTCTTATCTATTATCTCCTTCATAAACTTTGCATAACTTAACATATGTTCCAAAGCTTCAGCGAAAGGAATATTTATCATTATCTTCTTAAGTGCTTCCATGAACTTTGAAATTTTTTAATCGAACTCTTGATGTCTAAGTCTTTGAGGAAATGCAGATGCTGGTTGACCAAAGGAAAATATGTTGAGATTTTCATACCTATTTTATACTGTTTTTAATGATATTGCACTTTAAAGAAAGGTATTTTCGATGTGTTGTTGCAGGAATGATGAATTAGGGTCATTGGAGTAAAAAGATGCAAAAAGGATCGAATTTTAAGCAAAAAGGACCAAAATGTAGAAATTTGAACTAGACCGCCGACAACGCCCTTGACACCACCGACGGTGACTTTTTCCCAAGGCTACATGACAAAATTCTTTAGAAGCCCGCCGACGGCGCCCTCGAGGCCGCTGACGGCGAGATTGATGGTTATGCCTACTCAAGCTTTAGATAAGGCCAAATTTTTAAGGGATGCTCAGGCAACACTTGGGAAAGCTCGTCCACAACTTTAAAAGAAGATTTTAGCTGAAAATTAGAGAGGACCTCGATGTTAGAAAGGTCCCGGAGGTTAGAGAGGTTCCATTAGTGTATAGATAATTTACTAGAGTTCCAATATTGTGAGGAATTCTTTGAGAGATTGTAAGCGTGGAGGGAAAGTGAGAGATTTCTTCCTCCTTCCTACTTCGAAGAGGAATTCTGTGTGTTGTAAAGAAAGGAAGAGATTCAAAGGAACTTTGAGGAGTGTTCTTAGGGAGAAACTAGAGATAAGTTATTTACTTATTGTAGTTTGTATGACTTTGATTTTATATATGAATTCTGACTTTTGTTCTGTTTTCCCCATGAGATCTGAGTTGTTTTCTCTATCTTTCTCCTTGTCTCAAAATTTGTGAAATGGTGATTTGAATTGGTAAAGCCATAAAAATGTTTAAGAAATTGTGATGATCTTTTCACTTCGATCTTAATTTACTTTCAATATGGCCAATTGATTTGTTAAAATATGTTGAGTTTTACAACTAAAGTGAAGATTACATCCAAGATTCAGGGAGGTCAAAGCACTTGGAAGTTGGGTGAAAATAAATAGGTAAATAATATTATCGGATGTAGAATTAGAGATTTTAGAGTGACAGACTAAAATCCCAAATTTGGTCCTATCGTTTGGGTGCTAAAGTGTAGATGTTAGCCCTCAGGTGAGGGGAACGTAGGAGCTCCGAAGTGAGAGTCGGTATCCTCCTAGCCTAGCCGCAGATTCAGTAAACAAGCGTAGGATTAGTTAATGTTCTTTATGTCTGGACCAAAGGGTAAAGAATAGGTATGCTCCTATTTGGCACAATGTAAATTGAACTAATTCATTTTATCTATTCACTATGATTTTTTGACAAGGAGAAGTATGCTTTCTTATATATTGAATATCACAATTAAACCCCCCTTAGTATCATTAGTTATTTAATAGCTATTAAAATTACCTATTTCTTTCAATTGCCTATTAGTGACAGATAAGCGAATTGAACTTCACTGTTGTGATTAAAGTATTGCTTTTCTAAAATCTTAGTTCGTAATTCTAAACTACTCCCTATGAGATCGATATCGTGGACTCCATTAAAGCCCTATATTACTTGAGTGATATGTATACTTGCATTGATAAGTGTGACTTTACAATTATTGAATATTTATTACGTCCATATTTATCTTATATTTTAAGCATATAAAAGTTGCTATCAAGATTTTGGCATCGTTATCGAGGAGTGATTAAGTGCGTGAGTCAAATCACGATCAGAGTAACAGACAAATTAGGATTATTAGAAAATTTTTACTCGAATTGCATCTTACTTTTATATTTAGTTAATTATATTACTGAGTACTGATTTCAAATTGTATGTGTAAATTTGGACTTGAAAATCTTATACTCTACGATTCGAAATTAGAACGCGTTGTTAGAAGGATTAGAAGATTAAGAAGAGAACCTAGAAATTCTGATACAATGGAAAACAACCTGAGCAATCAAGGAATAGAAAATGAACACCAACCTAGAAGAGATTATGCAAATCCTACAGCAGATGAAATTCACTTATCTATCCAAAATCCTAATGTAGTCATTTGAGCTTAAACCTGCTATTATCTAAATGGTACAAAATAATCAATTCGGAGGTACACAAAATGAAGATTCGAACTTACAACTCGCTAGTTTTTTAGAACTATGTGCTACTTTTAAATATGATAGAGTCTCAAATGATGTTGTTAGACTTAGACTTTTTCCTTTTTCAATAGGGATAAGGCTAACATGTGGTTAAATTCATTAGCACCAGGATCTATTATAACTTGAGGAGAACTTTCACAGAAATTTCTATCCAAATATTTCCCTCCATCCAAAACTGCTAAACTTAGAAATGACATAACATTGTTCTGTCTGATTGATAGAGAGACAATATATGAAGCTTGGGAGAGATTTAAAGATCTTCTTAGGAAGTTCCCTCATCATTCGTTACCAGATTGGTTGATAATTCAAACTTTTTATAATAGATTAGTGGGATCTCTTAGATCAATTATAGATGTTGTGGCTGGTGGTTCTTTAATGTCAAAACCTTTTAATGAGGCTTATTCATTAATAGAAGAGATGGCTACCAACAATTTTCAAGGGCCCTCTGAGCGAATAAATCCTAAAAGAGTTGCTAGTATTCATGACTCTGATGCAATATCTATGTTAGCTTTACAGATTGCTGCAATATCAAATAAATTAGAACATTATGGGATGAATTATTCTCGAACACCTCCTATGATGGAAGAGAATTCATCTGGGCAATTTGTGGATGTTCAACCATCATATGAGACCTTAAATGCTATTAATAGACCCAACAATCCTTATTCAAACTATTATAACCCAGGTTGGAAGAGTCATCCAAATTTTAATTGGAATAATAATTCCGCTACAAATCAACAATGGACAAACAACTCAGTAAACCCATTAGGAAATTCATCCAACCAAAGAAATGTTAACTATAGACCTTTTTATCCTCTAGGATTTAATAGTAATACTCAAATTAAGGAGAAGAAGTTGTCTATGGAAGAGTTGATATTAAACATGGGTCAACAATTGTAGAATCAAAGAAAACAATTAAAAATTCAAGGAAATCAGTTACAAAATCAAGGAACTGCTATTAAGAATATTGAAAACCAATTAGGGCATATCGCTACTACGCTTAGTAACCGAACATTAGAAACTTTTCCTAGTACTGTGGAACCAAATCCTAAAGAACAAGGAAAAGAACAAATCAAAGCGATATAATTACGAAGTAGAAAAGAATTGGAAATAAGCGTGCAAAAAGAAATAGAGACTGAAAAGGAGAAAGTGGATACCGAATAAGAGAAGGATCATGAGTACCCAAATTTAGAGTATCCATTTAAACCAATGAAAATTACTGTGGAGAAACTTCCACCACCGTTTTCTCAAAGATTAAAGCAACACAAACAGAATAAACAATTTTTTTAAATTTTTAGAAATTCTTAAGAAATTAACAGTAAATATTCCCTTCATAGAAACTTTAGAGCAAATGCCCAATTATGTGAAATTTATGAAATATATTCTAAACAAGAAAAGAAAGTTCATGGATAATGAAATTTTGCACTTAGCGAAGAGTGTATTGCAATTATTCAGAAAAGCTTCTTGAAAAATTAAAAGATCCTGGCAGTTTCACTATACCATGTGTTATTGGTGAAAAATTTTATGGAAGAGCTTTATGTGATTTGGGAGCCAGCATTAATCTTATGCCTTTATCAATTATTAAGAGATTAAGATTAGGAGAAGTCTCACCTACTTCTGTAACTCTACAGTTAGCGGATTGTTCAGTTACATACCCTAAGGGAGTTATAGAAGATGTGTTAGTAAAAGTGGATAAATTTATCTTTCATGTGGATTTCATTGTTTTATATATGGAGGAAGATAAAGAAATACCTATTATTTTAATGAGACCATTTTTAGCTACTGGAAAAGCTATGATAGATGTTCAAAAAAGAGAATTAACTATGAGAGTTAATGACCAAGAAGTGACTTTTAACATTGTGAAATCTATGAAATACTCTGTTGTTGAAAGAAATAATGAATGTTTTCGCATGGAAATTATTGAACATCTACTGAACGAACATTTTAAAGAACATTTCGAAGACAAAAAGCATTTTGAAGGAGAAGAACATTTTAAAGAAAAGGAATAATTTGAAAAGAGTGAGGAAGTTATTCTGGACAAATTAGAAAATGAAGAATTAGATTATGTTCAGGAAAGATTTGAGATGTTGGATATTACGGAAAATACTGATAAAAATCTATTCCCATCAATTATAAAACCACCTGAACTTGAGTTAAAAATACTGCCTAGCCACTTGAAGTATGTATTTTTAGGAGACTTATCTATATTACCTGTTATTATATCTTCAGAATTAAATGATCTGCAAGAGCAAAGGCTGTTAGATACATTGAAAATATATAAGAAAGCTTTTGGTTGGACCTTAGCTGATATTAAAGGAATCAGTCCTTCAATCTGTATGCACGGAATTATATTAGATGAACAATATAAACCAAGAGTTGATCCACAAAGGAGATTAAAACTGATGATGAAAGAAGCAGTTAAGAAGGAAATTTTGAAATGGTTAGACACTGGAATTATATATCCTATTTCAGATAGTGCGTGGGTAAGTCCTATTCATTGTGTTCCGAAGAAAGGAGTGACTATTGAGATAAAACAAAATGAATTAATGCCTATCAGACAAATTACTAGGTGGCGTATTTGCATTGATTATAGAAATTAAACACTGCCACCAGGATAAATCACTTCCCTTTACCCTTTTTAGATCAAATAGTAGATAGACTTATTGGGCAGAAATATTTTTATTTTTTAGATGGATATATCAGTTACCATCAAATTTCAATTGCTCCTGAGGATCAAGAAAAGACAACATTTACTAGTCTTTTTGGAACTTTTGCTTTTCGAAGAATGCCTTTTGGATTATGTAAACTTGCAACATTCCAGAGATGTATGATGTCCATGTTTAATAAGTTAATTGATGATGGATTGGAAGTATTTATGGATGATTTCTCTGTATTTAGAACATCATTTGACGCATTCTTAAATTACCTTGAAAAAGTTTTAAAGCTATGCGAAAGAACTAATTTGGTTCTGAATTGGGAGAAGTGTCAATTTATGGTTGCAGGAGGAATTGTGTTAGGACATAAAATTTTGGAAGATGGTATGGAAGCAGACCCTGCCAAAATTCAAGTTATATCTAAAATAACACCTCCTACTAATATAAGAGAGGTTAGGAGTTTTCTTGGACATGTTGGATTTTACAGGCGTTTCATTAAAGATTTTTCAAAAATTACTAAACCT
Source organism: Phalaenopsis aphrodite (assembly GCA_003013225.1). Taxonomy (NCBI): domain Eukaryota; kingdom Viridiplantae; phylum Streptophyta; class Magnoliopsida; order Asparagales; family Orchidaceae; genus Phalaenopsis; species Phalaenopsis aphrodite. The sequence goes on along the minus strand of NEWO01000161.1, from coordinate 1,028,172 downwards.
CTATGTCAACTTTTAGAAAAGGACAAGAAATTTGAATTTACTGAAAGCTATTTAAATGCCTTTGAGTTATTAAAGGAAAAATTAATCACAGCCACCATTATAGTTTCACCTAACTGGGAGAAACCATTTGAACTGATGTGTGATGCTAGTGATTATGCTATTGGAGTTGTTCTTGGACAAAGGTATGAAAAGATTTTTAATGTTATATACTACGCTAGTAAAACTCTTAATGATACACAAATTAACTATACTGTTACTGAAAAAGAGTTACTAGCAATTGTATATGCTTTAGATAAATTCAGATCTTATTTAATTGGAGCTAAATGCGTTGTGCATACTGATCGCTCTGTTAATAAATATCTTATGCAAAAGAAGGATGTTAAACCAAGGTTGATTAGATGGATACTTTTGATGCAAGAATTTGATCTTATGGTTATTGATAGAAAGGGAACTGATAATCAAATTGCTGATCATTTTTTAAGATTAGAAAATTAAGCATTATCCGACACTGAGAATGAAATTACAGACAGTTTCCCTGATGAACAAATTTATAATATTAATGAGTAGAAAATACCATGGTATGATGATATTGTTAACTATATTGTGAGTGATATTATGTCACCTATGCTGACACTGCAACAACAAAGGAAATTTATTCATGATGCGAAAGCATATTTTTGGGATGAGCCTTATTTATATAAACAATGTAAGGATCTTATTATGAGGAGATGTGTATCTTATGAAGAAACTGAGTTGATCATTCAGAAATGTCATGATTCTGAATTTGGAGGACATTTTGGGATTGATAAAATTGCATATAAAATTTTACAAGCTGGATTTTATTGGGCAACTATCTTTAGAGATGTTTATAGATACATAAAAACTTGTGATCGATGTCAACATGTCGGCAATATATCTAAAAGAAATGAAATGCATCTGAATTTCATGTTAGAAGTTGAGATCTTTGACGTTTGGGGATTAGATTTTATGGGATCATTTATTTCTTCATTTGAAAACTTATATATATTACTTGCAGTGGACTACGTTTCTAAGTGGATTGAAGCACAAGCTTTACCTCATTGTGATGCTAAAAGTGTTTCAAGGTTTTTAATGAAAAATGTTTTCACTAGATATAGAATGCCTAGAATGATTATCATTGACGGAGGATCTCATTTTAGGAATAAATATATTCAGAGATTGGCAAAAAAGTTTAAAATTATTCATACTTTGCTGCCTATCATCCTCAAACCAGTGGGGCAGCTGAAGTTTCTAATAGAGAAATTAAACAAATACTTGAAAATACTGTAAACCCTAGTAGAATAGATTTGTCCACTAGATTGGATACTGCATTATGGGCTTACAGGACTGCTTATAAAACTCCTATTGGAATGACTCCTTACAGACTAATTTTTGGAAAGACTTGTTCCTTACCAGTAGAATTGGAGCATAAAGCATATTGGGCGATTAAAGAATTCAATTATAATTTGAAAGATGCTGGTAAGAAGAGATTGTTACAATTAAATGAATTGGAAGAATTAAAAAATGAGTCTTATGATAATGAAAGAATTTATAAGGAAAAATTAAAGTTATGGCATGATCAGAAGATTAACCAAAAGAACTTTGAACTAGGACAAGAAGTTTTGTTTTACAATACTAGGCTGAAGTTATTCCCTGGAAAATTGAAGTCTCGTTGGTTAGGACCCTTTACTGTGACTCAAGTTTACACTTATGGAGCTGTTGAAATTGAAGATCAGAAGACGGGAAAAAGATTTAAAGTAAATGGACACAGATTAAAACCATATTATGAGAGTAAAAGACAAAATTTTAAAGAGGTTTTAATGATCAGTCAACCTG
>NEWO01000161.1:941484-1007538 GCA_003013225.1 Phalaenopsis aphrodite | reverse complement strand
ATGTCCTTCCGAAGCGGGCAACGGGATTTCAATTTCGATGACCGACAGCTTCTTACGGGCAAACCCCACACCAAAAATAGTGCCGACAACCCTGTCAAATTGCTTCCAGAGCTTCTTTGAGACCTCTTGAGCTTATCCCAACCACCTTTTTCCACTCAAAGTCACTAATGAAGCTCAATTTTTTAGCCCAATCTCTAGGCCAAAACAGGACACCCCTAAAACCTCCACCAAATTCAAATTAATTGCACTCACACCATCCCCACAGTGAGAGAAGAAGATCCCCCACAAAAGCCCCATCACCAGAGCACCCTGAGGTGGACTTTGACCAACACCTCAAATTGACTTTGGTCGAAATTATATCTAGGCGATTCACCACGACTTGAGGCTCCATCCCTATGCTCTTGGGACCCTCACAAAGCTTCCACAAGCATCGAATCGAGGCTTCCCCTCTTGAGCCAAGGTATTGAAATTTAACTTAACTGAGCCTCATTTGATTCTCCATGTGTATAAAGTGGCTTTAAGGATCAATTAACTGTATAAATATGTTCTCCTAGTCAAGATGAGTATATAAGAAGAAACCACACTTGATTTGGTTGAGAATCGAGCTAGTTATTAACCCTAGAAAATGGATGGTTTGCGGGATTGATTCATTGGGGACGATGACCACGCGTCGTCCAATCAAACATGTATCAATTGGACAATCCTGATCTCGCCTAACAGAGCTAAGATTCAAAAAGGGAGAGCTGACGCAGATGGCAGCACCCAATCCCGCGGCAACACGCATCTCTTTGATGTGTACGAGGCTAACATGGATAAGTGGAAAATTAGGAGATTTTTCTTATTTATTTAATTCTCAAAGCTTTAAAAATGCATAAGTTTGTGTAGAAAAATCATAAAAAATAAAATAAAAATACACTGTTGCTCAGTGAAGAGAGGAGAACAATGTGGAAACATTTTCAAGTTTATTTGATGCATATTTTATTTTTAATTAATTAAATGGAGTTTTCCTTATTTTGATTCTCCATTAGTATATACATTTCACCATGACTTGAGCTTTGGATCTTTTATTCTACATGTTATGAGGATGCTCTTTAAGATTTTTACATGGTTAAGGGAGATTTCTAGGCATGGATATCTAATTTTCAAGTTAATGGTCTCTATTTTAGAATAAAAGTTATAAAAATTAAAATACTCATCAAAAAAATACAAAACTTATTTTGGTGGGTTCACTGTGGTCAGAGGATCCTAAGAAAAATATAAACTTATTTTAATTCATTTAAAGTAACCCTAATTGTCACTAACCCTAAAATTGAATAGAAAATTAATTTGGAATAATAATAAATGTAAATGAATAAAAACTATTTCACACTGTAATTTAATGTTAGGGGAGCTTCCCATAAAAATTTCAAGTCACTCAGAGTTAATTTGACCACTAAAATAGATTAATTAAGTGAAATGACATTTTTGGCATTAAAATAATTATAATGATTAAAAAACAATTCAAAAAAGCGCCAATTTAGTTTGGGGAGCTCCTTATGATCAGAGAAACCTAAGGAATATAAAATTGAAATTAAAATAAATACTTCATTTTTTAAGTTATTTTAAGCATTTAAATTAATTTAAATTAATTAAAAATCATAAAAATCACAAGATTGTAAAAACACACTAAAATATCACATTTGGCTTCCTGATCATCTAAAAATAATTAAAATAATTTTCTTAATTGTCTAAGTCAAGATATTGATTTTAAAAGGCTTAAAAATGAATTTTTTCTAATTTTTCACTAAAATAATTCTAATTATTAAAATATAAATAAAAAAATATGAAATTTATTTCTTTGGGTTCCCTAGACCTAGAGAGACTTAACAAAAATATAAAACTTAATGTTTCATTTAAATATTATTTTATATTTATTTAATGCTCAAAACCAACAAATAATTTTAATAATTAAATTAAATATCTAAAATCATGAAAATTGGTCCAAATGATCCTCTGACATAGGTGAACCTCCAATAATTTTCTTAAGGATAGATGTTTTATTTTATTTGAGTTATTAAATTTTCATGGAATATCTCTATTTTTGCATTAAAAATAATTATAAAATTAAATAAATTCAGAAAAATCACATTTTCTCCTTTGATGTTTTCATTAACCCATGAGTGAGGTAACATAAAACTTTTAAGTCATTTGAACCTAATTTAATGAATTATAGGGTACTAAGACCTTAGGGGTGTAATTTTGGAATTTTGAGCTTAATTAATATTTCGGCCTAACCAAGAGGGTAAACGGGTAATAAATGATCTTAAAATAACATGTCTTGATGATTGAAACATAAAAAGGGATGAGTGGTAGAAACCAATTCCATTTTGGTCTTATAAAGGATAAATTTTTAATATCTTAAAATTAATGAAATTTGGAAGAGTATTTAAATAATGAGATATCCAGGTGAGGGGGTTTATTTTAGAAGATCATAACTCATTGATTTTAAGCCCTAACTAATAGTTTTGGGATGATTTATAATTCATGATAAGGATTAAGAATATAAATATAAAATCATTTTTCTTAAAATTATAAATCCATTCATTAAATCTTAAGAGCTTAGTAGTGAGCTAAGCTTAATCAAAATTTTGTCTAATGAGATTTAGAAAATAACCTATAATTAATTTAAAACCTTCCAAAACACTACAAGCCTATTCTTTAAAATCAAATTAAATAATTAAGTCAAGTTTTCCCCAAGGGTCTTTACCTATATAACTCATAAGTGAGATATCAAGTGATAACTACCCTACTTAAGAGATAATCAAAACATCAAATTCATTAAGCATTAATTGGATGAACTATATAGCAAATATGATAAAATCATAATGAACTTAAGATAATTCTAAGGACCATGAAATGTCTAAGGTATTACCCAAAACTTCTTCATGATCCCTTGAAAATCTTAAAGGACATGTGGGCTTATTATAATTTGCTTAATGGAATCATCCTTAAAATTTAAATACAGTAAGATATGACATAGGATTTGGTAGGCACACTTTTAGTTTTTACTTCTTACTTTTTCCATAAGCATGCTTTAATTCCCACAAAATTATGCATATATATGTTTTGCAAGTACTGAAGTTTCAGGTGAAGGAACTAGAAGACTCGTCAGGTGCGATTTTATAGTTAACAACACTTTCTTTTCTCATACTTTCATACATTGTACTTTTATGCTTGTAAACTTGCATGCTAAACAACGATGTCACCCTACATGAAAACTAAAACCTTTAGAAAAGCCACAAAATTGAAACTAAAACAAAAATTAAAATCAACCAAGATAAAATTCACTGCCACAACATTCACAATATAAGACAACTCAAAATTTAATCACAAACATAACAAAACAACAATTGTAACTAAATTAAGATGTCTCTATCGAATAATCAGGAATCCCTTGGAGGAAGTAACCTATTGTTTCTAACGAGATTTCAAATGGTTTAAATGAAAGTATGCAACTCATTAAGTTGAGTTTAGTAAATTCATTTGGACTAAGTGAATCCAATAGAAAATAGTGATACTTGAACGAGGAAATCGTAGGATCCTAACTGAAGTCACTCTAATCAACTTTAATATGCCTCATAATATTTAAATGACTATAACCTTAGGGACATCTGATTTGACAATATAACTTAACACATTAAAATACTTAAACTCGTCACGATGAGGAGCTTGGAGCTAGCATTATGGGCAGCACGATCATCTTCAACAGTAAGAGGATCTACAACAGCCTATCTTTTCTTAGAATTAAACGACAAGCCACAAGATTTTGAGGTTGTTTTCTTATGCATCATAAATCCTCAACCTTTTTTTAGGTCTTTGTATAGCTTTGCTATACAATTTAAACCCTAACCTGCTTTAGAATTCTGAGGTTGTTGTTTGTTACGACCTAAATCCTCATATCTTCCAAGCTATTTGTGTGATCGTTTCACACAAATAAAAGCCCTAATTAATAAAATTGGCAAGATGAAACATTCAATATTCCTCCTCTAAATTTAAGCCAAACTGTAGGATAGTTTGGGAAGTCACCGAGGTTCTCCTCCAAATCTATGACATCCTCTAGCTCTTCCTTCTTTGGACTCCAAAATAAAATGTTCCAAATTTGAGTCATTCCCCTTTCACACATCTTTGTCCGATTTTATTGAAAAATCCTAATACTTTTAACCTCTTTGAAGATAATATTCCCTATTTTTTATTGAGAGTTTTCTTAGGTGACTCCGGTTATCTAAGATGTAATTAACTATAGGGGGTTGCCCTTATAGGAAGCATTCCCTAACCCAACTTAATATAAACCATATTTAATTCTTCGTATTAAATATGAGAAATTGTCGACTTATAAATAAAATAGTTTCGCAGACTTAAACGAATGCCATACAATCTTTAGTTCATTTAATCGAGTCTTCATCAGTAAGTAATGTATTTATCCATAGGGATATGTACATTGCTTACAATATTAGACTCATTTATTTATACTACTGAGGATATGAGATTAGTTTGGTTTTATATTTTCAAAATTCAAAATANTATATATATATATATATATATATATATATATATATATATATATATATATATATATATATATATATATATATATATATATATATATAAACAAAAACGGGTGTTAGGATATTCATCCTAGCAGCTGATAACTTGACAATTCCACAACCAAAATATTGTCAACATTTACCCTCTTCCTGGTGCTTGAAACAACATTGACCAATCTTAGGTTTAGTCTCTAAATCTGTGGTCAGGCTGTGAGGATACTGACTCACACTCCAGAGCTCCCGCTTCCCTTCACTTGAAGGCTAACTCTCGCTTTAGTTTCCAAACACTAGGAACAAATTGGGGATTTTAGTCTGTCACCCCAAAATCTCAAATTCTACGCCCATCAAAGTATATTTCCTTACTTATTTGCATCCAACCCCCATAAACTCACCATCCATGGAATTTGAATGTGGTTCTACTTTGTTGAGAATTACACTGCCCTCTCGTATCTTAGTGTAATCACAATAAACTTTAACACTACAACAAACCTTTATTGTAATATAGATGAAGTGCAAGAAAAAACCATTACATTTATAATTAAAACTTCTTCTGGCATGCATCCCAAATCCTAAACATGAATCCTACTTATTGCAAAAGAAAAGTAAAAGGAAGACAATGACATAATTCTCTCATGCCACTATTTCCTAATAAGAAGAAAGAGTAAGAAAAACACATCACAAAGCATTAAGAAAACACAATGGAAAACTTAATTTCATCAAAGCAAATCTAATATATAAGTGTTTAAAAAATTATAAGATAATGAAGAACATAATACTTAGTTTTTTCCCCTTGACAGAAAGATGAAAATCTCTCCCACAAAGTCTTCCGCTGATCCATGCAATGCTAGAACATTCTCTTACAAATTCTCTCAAAATCCCCTCACCAATATCTCCAAAAAGGTAGAAATCTACATTTCTACTCCTATTTTAAGATCTCTAAACATTCTCTTCTTTTTTCCACTCACACACATAACTTTTTCTGAGATAAACGCACCTTATTATAGTATAGGGACGAATTTCCCAAGAGATGCCTCAGCTAACCTTCCAAAAAGCATCCAAATACATTGTATCTTCTAGAAATTCACCCAACATCGTGTCCAAACTGTCTTGGGCGTTGTCAGTGCCGTTTTGGGTGCTATCAGTGCCATTTTCACGTAGCTCTATACACTCTGGTGGTGACGACGCCCACCCTGCGCAGCCTCACCATTTTGCTTCGTTTGGCTTTAATTTAGGTCTGTTTCGCCCCGTCTCAGTTGTGTTGCATTCCTAACAAATAGACCTACAAAATAAGCATAAAAACAACCTTTATTTAATGTGTAATTTCATTCAAAATTATGTGAGAAGTGTAAAAGAGATTAATCATAGAAAGACATATTGAAATGTGATAGGGCATAATTTTCTTTCTTGCTCGTTTTTACTAAAAATTGCCCCTTTTTTGCTTCTTTTTCTCCAAAACTTCATTTCCTGTACCTGAAACTAAAAATATACAAAATACCCAAATTTAGGCATTAAAAGCATATGAAAAATTGAACATTTTTTAGGCTTATCAAGGGGCATAAGATGTGAGAAGCTAGATAGTTCTGATGCAGAATTGAGATATTAAGGAATCAACCTTAAGTTAGCCAATGTTCTTTGCTAGCACCGGGTGCCGGTAAAGAATTGACATGCTTTTATTTATCACTGACTATATTAAATTCTAAGCATTTCATTCCTTCACATTATCTAGGTAATTGCATACGAAGGGTAGTTTTTAAAATCTCCAAATTCTCCAAACCAATTTATCTAGATAAGTTATCTTTAGATTTAATATTTTCATTTAGGAATAGTTGTTACAAAAACCACTTTAATCGACATTCCAAACTAAGGCCTGATAGGAGTGTACTAGAATTAGCCTAAGGGATTTCTTATCTTGTTTCTCTGTAGGATCAATACCGGGGTCTTAAAAAAAAAAACTCTATACTACTTGAAACGATACACATACTTACGTAGTACCCCCTAGTGTGTAAATTATTTTCTAAATTTTGTAGCATTTTGATTCTGCACACTAGAAGCTAAATATAAATTGGGTCAGGTTTTTTAGCATCTTCTAGAAGCTAAATTACTGCACAATTGCGGGTCGGGTCAGTGAGATTTCCTAATCGCTTAATCGACATAAAGGTTAGACCACTCTAGGCGCATGGGTTTGATCGTTAACTCAGAGGGGATGTGCTGGCCAAAATTTGTGGGAACGACCGCACCGCTTATGTGATAGATCATTGATTTCCCTAGAGGAAGCCTTAGGTTAGGAATCCCATGCCTCGACCATTCCTATTCAGAGCCGAGCGATTCCCCTTTTTGTGAGCCTTAGGCCTTAATCCCACTTGGTCAAAATCCTAAATTACCACGGCACTCCCAACTTTCCTTGGAGAAATTTGTTGAGTTCGATCTTAGCTGATGTAAAAAACTTTATAGCTTGTCCATCCTACCTGACCTTGGGCATCTATAGAGCCAAAAAAGGTTTTGTAGCTAGTCCGTCCTACAAATGGTGGATAGTTCCCCCCTATGAGAAATCGAAGGGGGAAGCCCTCCGCATTGCGACACCAAAGCCAGAGGAGGTGATGTCACAAATCCAAATGGTGAACCCTAGGTACCTACGTGAGGTCGTTAGGTCGAGTTTCATGCATCGTTGAGCATTTTGGATTTCATCGCATTTGAATGAACCATCTTTTTGCATTTTTGCATGTTTCACTTATTGCATGGTATGCATGTCTGAATGAGTACTTAGGTTGATCAGCCGCCCTAAACCAATCCATGATCCTCTTTTGGGTTTGATCGGTCACCCCTGGCTAATCAACGTATATATTGGGCTTGATTGATCGCTACAAGCTGATCACCCATATTGGGTTCAATCAGTCATCCCAGGTTGATCAACCTATCTTTTGAGTTTGATTGATTGTCCTAGTCAGATCACCCATCCTTTTGGGTCAGATCGATCTACCCGCTTCTCTGGCTTGACCGATCACCACAACCCAATTTACTGATCATTTGCATCATTGCATGTTGTGTATGTATGTGCATGCCTGACTGTTGACCTCTTTTTTTATGAGGTCTAGCTTCTCTTCTTTACGAGCCTAGGATCTAGCCATAGGACTTTCTTGTTGACTATCATAGAGGACTTAGTAAATGGAGCCCTCCCACAAAATCCAGACACTTCTTTTCTCCACTTATGAAGTCCCACCTGGGTGGTCATAAGCCCCCACATGTCATTTGGGATGGTGAAGACCAACATGTGGAGACTCCATAGTGAGTTCCTATAGGTTTAATCAAGCCATAGGACAATTCTAGGTGAATTTTCTTAATCACAACCTCACACAAAGTCAAAACCCTAAAATCACATTGCACTTGACCTATTACCCCATTCTTTTGGAAATTCATGTGGGTGGTCCCAAGCCCCTTAAGCTGTTGGCTAAGGTGGCTAAGACCAACATATGGCGGATACAAAATGGGATCTTCCATTGGTCTCATGACACAAGAAGGGTGATTTCGTGATCAACATATCCAATGAGCCTCAATCCCACAAAAAATTCCCAACTTTATCCTTTTACCTCAAAACTTCCACAAAGTTACCAAAATGTCGTAGAACCCTAAAATTTTCAAAATTGCCTAAATTCCCAAATTTTCACCAAAGTGCATATTGAACCACTCCAAACCACTCAAAATTGCCCAAAGTACCTGCATTTCCCTGAAATTCCCAAAATACTCTTATACAACCTAAATTTACCAAAATGCCCCTCATGTTCAAAAAATTCCCAAAACCTCCAAATTAACTCCAAACATCCCAAACTCAATCCTAACCACCCAATGACCCCAATTGCGCCCAAATCCATCAAAATTGGTTGAATTAACCAAATTGTCCCTAAAACTCTAAAATCTTTAAATCATCCACAATTCCCATCAAATTCACCTCAAACTCCCCAAATATCAATACCACACCAAAATTCATCATGTCCAAGCCTAATTAGAACCAAATCCCAACCCAATTAGACCCAATTTCAAGCCAAAATCAAATGCCCCAAATTAACCTCACTTCCAAATTCCATCAAATTGAGTCATGTAGTCATTTCAATTTCACAAAATTTGTATCCTAAATGCTTATCCTAAATCAATTTGAGCCTTTGATTGATATTAATCCAAGCACAAGCTAAGCCTAAACCCTACTTTTAAGCCTAAATCCAAATCCACCTCAAATCTTTTGGATTAACCAAGCTTTAATCATCCCAGCTTAGTTTGACCCTTTGAAATGCTAATCACATCACCCAAGACCCTCTTTTTGTGCCATGGATCAATGGTCCCTTAATTTAAGCAAGCTCCCTCTCCTAAAATAGTAAACTCTCTTACCCATGCCATCAACCATCAAACTCTGAGGTTAATCACAATTAAACCTTCCCTTCACCTCATAATTGATTAGATCATAAGTAAATGAAACTCAATGGTTCACATGACAACGAAAAGCCCTATTTCTCACAAAAATGATACATGGAAAAAAATCATTACAGAAAATCACAAAACACATCCCATAAATCACATAGCTGTGAAAGAAAGTTTAGCTATGCAAAATAGAAGAAATTCTAGAAAAACATCCCATAAAAAATATTGTTGCAAGGAAAACTGTAAGGAAATTACTTACAAAATGATTTATTCCCACTTGAACAACAACCAACTCCTCTCTCATCTAATAACCTCTTAAAGCATATAAGAGTAAATACAAAGAAAAAGGCAGAAAAACTATTAGGACCTCAAACCCAAGAGAGCAAGAGGAAACAAAGGAAAACTCTAAGAAACCCTAAACTATGGCGCCTAGCTACCACCAGATCTCTCCTCCCACAAAAGAGTCATTCTATCCATGCTTTAACTTCCCCATTTAATGATCTAGCAAAAATTAGCATGAAAATACCTTCCAAAATGAGATCTGACGGTCTGGTAGCATGGCCACACCTGAAACTGGCTTGGTCACGTTCGAATTGGCATGGTCACGCCCATATCAGGCATCATAGTGCTCAAAACAGGTGCGACTACACAAACAACACTATTTCGCTTGTTCTGAATCAATTTTGGTTGTTTAACATCTTAACTTGCAAAATAGCACAAGGAACCTTCCACATGCATAAAATTATGATAAACGAAGTGAATAGGAAATAAAAATAATGATAACATATAGATAAAGTCATGTAAAATTGATTCATGTCAGTATTATTATAGTCAATCATATATATAATTTAATTATTTTATGCCAAAATGAGCCGAACACGAACAAACAAAATCTTGTTTGTGTTCAACTCATTTATATATTGAGCACAAAAAGTTTGTTCGTGATCTGCTAGTTTGTTGAGCGAACAAATCAAACACGAGCAATTTAATGATTCAAACACAAGCTATTCACGAACAACAACGAGCCATTTTAACAGCCCTACTAAAGCTATGAAATTTACATATTTCACATACAAAATTTGCTATTTTCATAATAAAAAAAATATTAACACTATATGCATTTATCGAACTCTGTTGGATCTCTCCATCTCTAGCATCAACACTAGCTGTGGGAGAGAATTAAAATGCAAGAAGAACAATGCAGGAGGAAAAGAAATGGAGAGGACAACAGTTGCTGAAGAACAATAGTCTTTTATTTTTATTAATTTTTATTTTTTTATTGAAACCCTAAGAGCAAACCAGCCCAGTTATGTCCTTTTTTTATATGGTTTATGGGAAGCAAAACTTTATGTGCCTACTTCTTCATCTATTTCCTTAATTCATACTTACTTGCTAAAGTTGTACATTCTTTCCATTTGGGCTTTGCTTTAAGGCGTGGGAAAGTCACATGATGGGCAAAGCTGGCTTAGAAAGGATTTCCAAAAAAGATAGTAGGTTTATTTCTTTGAAATTTTTGGAGAAAAAAATTGAAAGTAGAAGAGGAAGCAGAGCAATAGCATTTCCAGAACAGAGTTTCTAGGAGAGGGGTGGGAGAAAGTTGCCGCTACTGTGCTTGATGAACTCGATAATGTTGCTCCCGCGAAACAGATTTCCAGAACAGAGTTATTATTTAAACAGGTGTTAATTTAAGCCTAATATAACATTTAAGTGCTATAGGAGTAAATAATGAAGTTTTAGTTTGAAATATGTAAATAATGAAGTCCACTACTTCTATGTATGTAAATCCACTTATCTTCTTAGGAACCTCCTTATTACTAATCATCGAAACTTTTAAGGGTCTGTATGACTGTAAATTCCATAAATCTTATCAGACGGTTATTTTTTTAATTTTATAAATCTAGATTTCAAATCCCGAATATATGAAATTTATTGAATTTAACAAATTGATTGCCGATTTAACCTTAATCAAGATTTAATAAATCTGAATTTAAGTGATGCTAAATCCTAATAAATTAAATCAATCCGTCGCCGGACAACACCTAATTGACACTAGCCCTTATGCTGGAAAGGGCGAGCAAAGCCGCGGCGGCGATTGCGGCAGCGGCCGCGAAGAAGGCGACAACTCAAGAAGGTCCGATGAGCTATCAGTTCACCTGGAAGGAGAAGTTGGCCAGTTATAAGAACGAGTTCTCTAAAGGTGTGTGGGGTTATTGGGAGCTCGGCGCCTGGAAGCCCCTTGCCCTTTCCGCCCGCAAGCGTGCCGCCATTCGCAAGGAGGTTCTACTCGCCGGAGAGTAACTCCTCGTCTTCCTCCGCTATCTTGTTTTTTTTTCTTCTCTGAGAATTCGATGATACCTGCTTATCAACATTTGGGTTTTTAGGGTCTGGCCTTACGATCCGCCTAAGAAGGAGATGCGAAACAAGAGGAAAGGCCACAAGTGCGATCGCGTTGCTGCTGAGAAGTGCGTTTGCTTCTCTTCTATCGCTTGCTTGTTTTTGTTATCATTTGTGGAACTTTCGTAATTCGGCTTTTCTATGGTGTACTTTTGGATGCTGATTTACTTTTGTTAACCATTTTCTCTTTATTGACCAGGCGGGCACATACTGCAGAGCTGATGAAGAAGATGCCCGATATTCTGTTGGATTACAAGGTTGTAAATGCATCAGCCTCCACTTCTTCTAAGTTTATTGTCATATTTCTTCTAAGTTTCTTGCCATACTTTCATTTAGTTTGTATAGCCAAAATCCAACACCTTTATGCAAGGTAGCATCATGTGATACCAATACACGAAGATTGAACTTAAGATAGGATATGCGAATGTTCACATAGCTTGCATGACAACTTGACCAAATCAACTCGTCAAACCTACCTTACTCGTCTAATTTATGATTTCTCTTATTCAAAAGACAAAAATTACTATACCAAACTGACATGTGACATATACCTTTTCACTAGTTTGGCATTAGCAAATAGAAACTTGATTAGTTTGGCATGCGTCGAAGTGCACGCTCCTTATAAAAAGTTGATTTCCTTTGTTGATAAATTTGTGAAGCTATAAAGGCCACACTATAAAATCATATCTTTTGGACTTTTCTTCTATGATGTTTATTATGCAATATGTTGAATGCCAACCTAAACTTATAAATCTCCAGAACAATCTATCTCTATATCTTTTAATCTTAATCGATTAAATATGAGACTTTCTCTATTGTTATTTTGCTCTTTCTCCCTCTTCTCTATATCTTTCCCCTTTTGAACTATTTTATTTTGGGTGATGAGATCATAAAAATTTTATAATTCAACATTCTCAATTGTATGGCGAACGCGAATCATGCCATCAATTTAAAAAGAAATATTTCGTGAAGTAAGAATTAACAAAGAAGAATCGGTTAAATATGGAGAGCAATTAAGAAATTGCTATCATATAAAAACTAAAAAAAATTGAGAATAGGATGAAAATAATGATTCAAGGAGCATTGGAATGTATTCCAAGGGTGTAGAGTTGCAATTTGAGCCATGTGATTACAAAAAGAGACCTTTTGTTGCCGGAGCAATCCTCTCTACCCCTGCTGAATATGAAACTTGTTTGTTTAGTTAGTGAGGAATTATATTTCACATCTATCATCGAAGGGTGAAGATGAAATTGTGAAATTGTAAGCATACTTTTTCTAGGGATACTTTAGAACCTCATGCTCTCAAAAAATTTAAGATTCCATCACTTAAATCTTACAAGGGAAGATTTAGTCGAATTGATCGTATTGCTAGTTTTTAACTGGTTGTTTTATTGAAAGATATTAATGATACATTGAAGTACTGTCTATTTTTTATGATTTTAAATAAGTCAGCCCTTCGCTGATTTAGTCGCCTTTCATTTGGGGTAATAATCTTTTTTTTTAATGAATTTAAAAGGATGTTCATCACTTAGTTTGTAAGTGTAAATAAACTATTATTGAATTTCGGATTATTTATTACAAGTAGATAAGAATCATTCCAGTCTTTAAGGAGTTTTGTTACCTATTTTCAAAAGGAAATGTTTGTTCTGAAAGATTTAGAACTTGCTATAGCTTATGCTGCCTTTGCATGGCGCCTGAGTGAAGATCCATTTTGTATTAGGTATTTTGCAGTCGGAAACTCCAAACATGTTATTTTGAAGAGTACAGTTTTGAGTTGGGTTCATCTTTTATAAGGAGAGGATATAAGATCCGTCTCAAAAAAAAAAAAAGGGCATTTTTTCCAAAAATCAAACCAGCCACTCTGAAGAGCATGACACAGAGAAAATTCTTCAAGAAGAGACAATCTAGTCCTTTTGATGGGCAAGCAAGACATGATTGCTAGTGTGATGATTGCTGAAGGGACGTATCTCAATTGCCTATCATATCATATTCTAATTCATATTTTAATTCGTTTGAGAGTTTCAATGGCCAAACTGATTAAGGCCATTCAAAATAAAGATTATTTCGAAGATTAGCATCAATAAAGGTTGGGGGCCACTTTTATGGACCAAAGAAATATTTTGCCTACCATCAAGATCACAAGCATGAAAATGAAGAATGTTGTCATCTTAGAAGCCTTCTGGAAGAGTTAATCAAAGTTACATAAATTGATGAAGTTTGTTCTCCCCAAGTTCAGTATGCGGAGACAAGGGAAGACAACTGTGGAGGAGTCTAGAACCATGGAGATTCCTGCTCAAGTTATTCATATTGATGAGATAGTTTTAGCCACTCATGTAGTTGCTAGAATAGAGTTTTCTCGTTTATTCAGCTTCAAAGCAACTTTAGTCATTGGAGGTCAAGTTGGTCAATATCTTTCAGTTATTGGTAGTTGATGTTTGTCCAATTATTTTATTGAAGCTAATCGGCTAGAGATTGATAATCCATTTAGTATGTAGTAGTCGGTAGAACCCTCATGGAGAATTACTAGATTATACATAAATTACTAGAGGACAGATTCATCAAATTGGTCCAATACCCCGATTGCACTACTAATGATATGGTTAGAAGTCAAATGATAAATGATATGTGTGTGTAGATTTTACTAACTTGAATTTGGCATGCACAAAATAGGAGTATTCGTTGTTGCGAATTGATGCTCTTATTGACTTCTCTGTCAACTATCTTATTATAAATTTTTTCTATGTATTTTTTGGTCACCATTAAATCAAGATGTATCCTACTGATTGTGAACTTTATAATTGCAGATGGTTTGATTTTTATAATACAACATCTTTTGTCTAAAAAAATGTAGGAGTAGCTTATTAGAGAATGATAAATGTGATTTTTTATAAACCAAAAGGAATAAAAAAATCTTGAGCATGTTGACAATTTCTTGATAAAAAGTAAAACACCTTGATAACATATAAGTGATTTAATAGAAACTTTTAATACTTAAAAATATATAATATAAAATGATCATTTGAAATGTACTTTTGGAGCTGGATTAGACAAATTTTTGGATACTTTCTTACATAAAAAAGCATTGAAATGAATCTAAAATAGTCAAAAATATTTTTTTCATGCCCTATCCTAGAAATACTAAAAGAATTATAAAAATTGACAGGTTGATTTGCTAGGCTAAGCATATTCATTTCCAAATCAGACAAGTTTTTGGCATTCTTCAAAGTTATCAGAAATGTTAAGCATTTGCGAAAAGATGTTTATACAATTAAAATAGTTTTTACACTTCATGACCATTGCTCCAAAGTTCACAAATTGGAGAAAAAATTATTTTTGTATCTTGGATTTGGCGAACAATTTATCAGCTCAGTACTCGTTAGACAGGAAGGTAGAAAGCAATATCTAATTTTTATGCTAGTTAAATCTGGAGGGGTGCTAAATAGAGGTATCCAACCATGGAAATGATTGCTTGAGTTCTAATTGTGATAGTTAAGAGGCCCAGACCATACTTTAAACATACTTAGTGCATGTAGTCATCGACCATCCATTAAAAGCAATACTTGTTGAATTGGATCATTCATAACAATTAATCAAATGGTGTGTAGAGCTTAGTGATTTCAATATTTGTTATACACCTAGAACAACTATTAAAGCACACATGTTTGTAGAGTTTTTTTGTTGATTTTAGTAAATTTAGTGCCAAACAAGAAGCAACTATTACAAATGACGTCTTATGAATTTTGTTCATTTCCAAAGCCGTAGAAAATATGGAATAGCCATTGGCATGGAGTTGAGGAGTCTAACAAGAATTTATCTTTGTCATGCATTCAAGATCTGCATCTAGATCACTAATAGCTAAGCAATATAAAATGTTGATTGTCGGCTTATGATTTGCCGTTAGAGTCGGAGTTAAGCATCTCATTGTCTATTTTGACTCGTAACTTGTTAAATCAAGTTAATGATCAAGCTGAAGCTAGAAAAAATATTCTTCAGAAGTATATTTTTAAAGCCAAGGTTGAGAACGATAAGTTTTAGTACTCTTGATCCAAACATATTTGTAGTCAAGCATGTGCTCGATATGCTTTGGAATAACAATGCATACACGCATGTCAAACTTTTCATATCAACAAATCATTGTATCAAAGATAGGATACCTCGTCTTTAGAAATCCTTAAAAGGTAACATAAAGTTCTTGTAGATTTACTTTTTTATATAAAAATACTTGCAATTTACTCTGTTTATTTGTTCTCTTGAAGACAAGAAAACTGGAAATTGTATCTTTTTTTTTTTGGCAAGTATTTGGAGAGAAAGTAAAACATAATGCCACCTTACACGGATGAGTTTCTATTTTTTGATACATGAATTGCCAAGTTGAATTTCATTTTGGTGGGTTTTTCTTACCTATAGGATTGGGTATATTGCTAGCAAAATTTGTAGGGTTTATATGCCCCTCTATTAACATTCTTCTCGCTAAATAACCAATTTAATTATGCTTATGAAAACAAAATATTTTTTCTTGTGACCGCTTAATATTTTAGGCACTATTGCTTTAGCTTATTTTTTCTACATATGTGCACACACCATTTGAATCGTTTCCACTAAAAAATTATTTTGCATAGGACATTAAATGTACTATTATCATGATTTTTATAATTTGATGAAAATTTTGAGTCGTTAGTTTTTTTTTTTGATATGCTAAATCTAATGCCAACTAGAAAATCATCCACTAATGTTAATTTTTTTGACACTATATTTTATTTTCATTATGAAAGCAGTGTTTTCATCACGATACCACAAGTCTTCTAATTTTGCATATTAAATATTCAATTTTTTATATGTATACATATACTCCCAGTTTTTTTAAAATACCAAAATATCATCAGTAAATAATAATTGTTGGGTTAATCATTATCTTGCACATGGACAATATCCTACCGTTTGGACTGTTAAATAAAAAAAAAACTTGGTTCTTTGTCTCATTTCACTAATTACCACTACAATGCTAAAATATTTTAAAATATTTGGTGTTGTTGACACATGATTGGTGGTATGTAACCGACAATAATTAAGTGGTACTTTGATGAGTTCCAGTTAGTGGTGGTTTGAAATTTGGGTAGGTTCAACATTGTTTTGGTGGTGGAAGTTGGTAATGTTTTTGCCTCGTATTTGCGCTTCCGTTATAGTGGATGGGTTGGTTTTACCTAGGGAAACATCATTTCATAGTATTTTCAATGTTTTTATATGGTTTGATTTAGAAGGCTGGCCTATCCTGTCTGATCAATCATCGCAAACAAAGTCATTTTTGTTGTTCTTTGTGGAAACCAACTAAACAAAGCCTCAATGATAGGTGGTTGGTTCACTAATGCTTACAAGAGGGTGCGATAGCCATTGGTTAGTTAAGAACCACCTATACAATGCCTTCCGATGGTTCCTATGTGTTATGTGAATTGGTGTGGATCCATGCATTATTGATTTTTGACCTTTACAAAGAGGAAGGGTTGGGATTGTTTGTGGAATTTCGGATTTTGGATGGAATTCAACTAGAGTGGTACTTTCAAAAATATTTTGTTGTCTGCACATTATTTGGAAGGGCAAGGTTGGGAGCAATATTGTTCATATACTAAATTTAATGTTTAATTGATGATATAGGAAGATGTAGAGGCATGCAAGATAACACCTATTATAATTTTTTTTACATACTATCATTAAAAAGAGTGAACATTTTAGATATCTCGGTATATTATTCAAAGTGTTGATGATATTGATAGGGATGTTATTTAGTAGAATTCAAGTTGGATGGGTAAAGTGGAGGAATGCGTCAGGTCAATTGTTTGATAGAAAAGTACTGCTTAGACTTTATGGAAAATTTTATAAGATGGTGATAAGACCTGCAATGGTTTATAGCACATAATTTTAACCTATAAATGAGAAGCATTAAAATAAGTTAAGTGTTACTGAGATGAGAATGCTTTGGTAGATGGGTGGCTTGACACATGGAGACAAAAATCCAAACGAATGTATCCGAGTGGAGGACATTAGAGAGAGTTGTCTTAGATGGTTTGGTCACATTAAACATCAACCATCTGATGATCCGATTAGGAGAGTAGATGTTTTAAATTCGACTTATGGTAAGAAAGATAGAGGTAGACCTAGAAAGACATGGACATGTTGTATAAAAATAATCTTAATTTATTAGAATTAAATGAAAATATGACACTCAATAGGACACAATAGAGAAAAAGGATTCATGTGGCCGACCCAACTTAGTGGGATAAAAAAATTCTTGTTGTTGTTGTTGTGGATACTAAAATTGACATATCATGTGAAACATGAATAATTTAGCTTTAGTGGATTAAATGAATAGAAAGGTATTTGTAGATAGAGAATTTGGTTTTGTTTTATATTCCTGTGCTTGGTGTCTTTATATCAAGAACTCCACAATTTCGTTTCAATTGTTTATAATGCTAATCATACGACAAGGTGTTATATTGATTAAAAATTTGGAATGACCTTTTCTTAATTTTGTGGATTTTAATCCTTAGATGGTCTAGTACATCAATAGTAATTCATGTTATATTTTTATGTCTTGCTAGTAAATAGACATGCAAATATTATATTATGATGCATGTGCGCATGCTCTTTCACACACTTTGAGCTTTGAAGCCTTCTTTTTGCATTTCTCTTTTTCCAAAAAATAAAAAATTTATAGGTTAAAGACTTCATGCACTATTCATTTTATGTCGTGGTATACTTTTTTTCGAAGGAGTTGAAGTTGCTAAGGATTTGTTGATTTTGCACTTTTTGGTGGATTCTTAGATATATTCGTACGATTCTAAAGAATGACTAGTTTAGATTTTGAATTTTGTTGTAAATTTTATTCTAGTGACAGTAACTTTGATTGCACATTTTTGTTTAGCATCAATGCAACCTAGATTGTTTGGATGTACTTCTCATTCCAAAGCATTTTTGATATTTTATTTTAATAATATAATATTCATCAATGTTGTTGTTTTGGGACATTTCTTGCTCGTATTCAGTTAGTTCTTGGCTGTTGGCTTTGTTGACCTTTGGAACAAGCCAAAAAGGATCTTGGCCATTGGTTGGTATCCTTTGATTTTCCTTGGTCTCTTAATAAGTGTCGATGTTGTTAACTTTGTTCGATCGATTTTATTGCTCAACCAAATTGAAACACAATAATTTAAGACAAAAAACTAATTGGCGATAAATTTTGGCATGTATATTATACAAAGTCTTATTTTATTACAAGAATACATTTTTTGTGTTTTTTTAAGGACAATAGAAGACATAATAGACTGATTATATTTGGTGCATGCTTGTTGGGTTCTGTTTTTTTTTTTAAAAATAGCCAAAATAATTATGATTATTAGTCGAGAACCCTGATTTGGGAGACACTGTTCAAGAATTTCCTCAACTTGAGTTATCCCATCAAATTGGATGTGGAATCACATTGATTGGTCTTGTTTCTCTATTCAATAGAGTAGTTGACATTGACATTGTTATGATATCTTTATAATTAATGTATTTTTATGCTTTTTAGAGCAGACCTACCATCATACTTGGTTGGCTTTTGACAATGTAAAGTCTGAGCCACCACTACATTAATTCTTGAATGAGTGTAGTTTTGATCACAATCTAATGAAAATTGAGCATATTATTCTTTATTCAAGTGAAGCTACTGATATATCTTCTGATTAGGTTTTCCTCTTGTCGCTTGATGTACATGACAATGTAGCTTATTGTTAGGCACTATGCGCTCATGAGATGCACCACAAATTGGCTTTTAAATTTTCAAAGCATTTTATACATCTTAAATAGTATGGAGAACCATTTATGGTTAGAATTCTTGAGTATTGTAAGCAAGATATAGCTAGACAATGTATGTTAATTGTATCGATCACTGGTGCTTGTTTGAGATCATTTTACAACCATCTGGATAGTGAGATCTTATAAATGTTGATTGAAGGAATATTAAATTTTTGAAGGGATTGTTCTTTCATCATTTCTGTTGTCAACTGAAGCATGCATGTCTATGACAGACTTAGATTTAACTACTTTTGTTGAACTTAGGATGCCAAGAACTTCTTTCTTGGGATCTTTTGTTTTAACTCAACAACCAACTTAATTAAGTTGACGATTTCTCTGGGATGTTTGACCGAGCTATAATCTATGGCATTGTCGGAAATTGGCTAGTCGCCAACTTATGTATCAATGCATTTTTTTAATTGTTGAACATTATACTTTATTCTTAGGTTACATAAGAGGGAACTCAGTTGGATAGAGAGTTGTCACTCCAATTGTATTTCTGGGTTTTTATGGAGCTATTATTACTTGTGATTCTTTTCCTTTTGCTCAATCGTTCTCAACCACAACACTAAATATAAATAATTGGAAGTCTCTATTCCATTAGATTTTGAACATGTGGCAGATTGCTCGTTCATTTCTAGAATAAATTCAATCAAAGGGTCTATATTATTGGAGATTCATTGAGGGTATAAATGTACGAGTCCAAATCACAACGTGAAAATATGAACTCTTGCCCAAAAGACAATAGATAAGATGTTGGTAGGGAGGGACATTGGTGGCTCACATTTCACAATTGAACAAGCTTTGAGTGAAATGTATGATTGTTACATGGATGCTTCAACTCTATCGCTTGAAAGTAAAAATGAGTATCGACATTGTTGGATCCTATTTTATCTATATGCATGTTATTCTATTGCTTTATTAACTCAAAGAAAAAGAAAATATGGTTACGAGAAGAGCAGAGAGAAAAACTATGAGAAGAAAAGGAAAAATCAGTATCAACACAATGAATAAAGTTGGGGCGATAATAATCTAGACTACTTAAGAATACATAAAAAAAGATAGAAATGACATAAAAATAGGATCCCCCATATCTATGGCTATTAAGATGGCTCGTTGTTCGCGAACAGTTCGTGTTCGGCTTATTAAGAAGCTCGTGTTCGATTTTTTTTGTTTGTGTTTGACTATACATACATATATATATATATATATATATATATATATATATGTATGTATATATATATAATTGATAAGTAGTATCATTAAAAAATTTAATTGACTACAAGGCTACTAAGATTTATAATCAATTAATATAATTAATAAAATTAGAATAAAAATATATTAAATTATATTTTAAGGATGTTTTAATATAAATAATAAGATTTAAATCTAGTCTCAACCCTTAACATCCTATGGTCGCGTGACTAGGGATGTTAAAACGACTCTTTGTTTGCGAATAACTCGTGTTCTGCTCGCTAAGCAAACGAACCAAACACAAGCACATTTTTTTAGATTGAAATATAAACGAGTCGAGCACAAGCAGTGATATTTTTTAATGGGTCGAACAAGAGATGAGACTGGGCTCGCTCGTGTTCTGCTCGTTTACACTACTACCCATATGTCCTTATTTATAGGCATGGATTTGGGTTAGAGCACTATAAGAATGACCACAAAATGTTATACATATGAGAGAGTACAAAGAAAAGTATAGAGGCCACTGTTTAAAATTGCACAATTTGAGGCGTGTCATGGGGCCTGCCTCAGCACAATTCCGTAGAAAAATGCTTTGCTGCGTACTTCTTGGTAGCTCAGGTGAGATGTATATCTCTCCCCAATCAAGCTTCCTAGCACCGCTGCTTGTTGCTTGTCACCGTCGTTGTCGCCTGCTTCTGCTATAGCCTTCTATTGCTCTTTCTTTAGTTGATTGTTCTAGGTGCCTCAACCTCCAAATTCTTATGTTGTCACCGTTGCCAGCTACATTTACTGCCCTTGCCGCTAGCTAAATTTGTCGTTGCCGCTGCCTTCTGCTGCTTGATGCTTTTGTCTCTGGTTGCTCCCGCTGCCAACACTTTCGCCTGCTCCAACAGTTTTTGATTATTTATTATGTTTTTATTAGGTCTATGAATGTTATTATAGTGAATAAAAGGAGTGAGAAATTTACTCTGCTAAACTCGTCTTATGTCTTTGACATTTTATGTTACTTTCATTTTATTTTTTATGTTAGTTTGATGACTTAATCAATTGATGTTTACATTATGCTTTTATTTTGTGCGAGTTGCATTTAATATTTTGCAGCTTACACAATTTGTTAATTTATTATATAAATACAATTTGTCATTTTTTACCATGCTAGAATGTTAATGTCTTTCTTCAATATAAATATAAGTTATGATTTTGTATTATTATCCTTTTATAATGACTTACACAAAGTTCAAACTATGAGGCTTATACCTTAGATCATCTCGAAACCTGTGCCTTGTCTCATGAACAAAAAATGCCTTAATTTCTGATTGTGCAATTTTAAACATCGTAATAGTCTTGTAGCCTTAGTAAGGGCTTGAACATGTTTTTAGTTATCATATTTGGGGAAGTCGCTAGCACTTCTAACTCACTGAGTGTGAATCTTTGGGCTTGAGCAATTTTTTTGAGCTAAATTGGTATGATGAATATGATTTTGTCTTTGGGCAAGTTCTTCATGAGCTTTAAGTGATTTATCCCCATGGTTGTTGAATCTGCCTTAATTTTGGTGGGCAAACATCTTGAACCTCTCTTGTGAGTGCTCTTGGGACATGGCAGGGAATTTGGACTTTAACTCAATTTTACGAGTTGACTTGAGACCCAGTTGGCATTTGGACATCTTGAGTTTGGCTTGACAAGTCCTAAGATCAACCCTGGCAAGTCCATCTAAAGATCAGTTTGTCAAGTTTTTCTAGGACTTGGTTGGTGAGCACTTCTCCTTGCATTTCTCCAGGGCAAGTTGACCTTTAAGGTATATCTTTATTAAACCGATTCTCTTAAATTTTTGGAGGAGACTAAAAAAAGAAAAAGAGAATGATGGAAAATATGATTTTATATACAAACAAAGTTGATACTTAGCTCATTTCCTTGAATAAGTTGCGCACCTTCCTATGTTGAGTTCATTGCCCTGTTTTTTTTTCGAATGAAGGATTAGTACAATAACGTGCAATTGAAGTGCATGGATGATATTGATAGTGGAATTTAATAAAATTAGTATTATTACATATTGTTTATAGATTTGACTATTCTGGCATGTTTTTCCACATTTTTGTTGTTCGAATTCCTATAAATGGTCATACTCATTATGTGGTGAGGCGCTTACCATAGCCTTGCAATTGTGAGTTATGAAGGTTTTAGCAGGAAAGCATAATTTTTCCAATGATGCCTTGTTGATGGACATCATAAAGTGGTGAAAGGTGGAGATGTGTTATAAGGAAGAAAATTAAGCAAGAACTATTTGACACCAATAAGAAGAGGGAGGCGGTCACTGCTGTTCCCAAGGTGATCTTGATTTTGATTATCATCGATGAGTCACAATAAATGGTAGTCGTAGTCGCCTTGGAGCAAGTTGCCTACCGTTCTACAATGTTGGTGAGCAATTTTTTTTGTCAACTTTTGAGTGATTCTATTGTTATTGTGTTACTTATTGTTTTTAGCAGGCACCGACAACTACAACCATTACAAAAATCGAATTTGCATTGAAGGTAAAAGGTCAGCCAGTTATAGAAATGCTGATTATAATTGTTTTTTTAGTACGAGATTTTTTTTACGTAGTTTTTTCTCAAAATTAATTTATAAAATACCAATCTATACATGAAGTTTTACGTGATGACTCGAGTCAATTTGAAGTCGACCCTATTGCTGCTTTAGCAAGTATGTTTCTAAGTTTCTTGGCCTATGACTTAGTGTGGCATATCAATACCCTTTTCTTAGGCAGCAAAAAAGAGAAGTGTTGTGGTGACAGTAAAACAAGGCTAGGACATCAATTCAATGAGGCTCTTGAGGAGGCTTGGAAAGGTCACCATTGCGTTTTCTTTATCTTATCCTGTCAACGACTGATTCTAATGGTTGGCAGTCTCCTCGAGCCTATTATAAGCAGGGGCATTTGAGTCAGTTGGGTTGGCGAAGAGAGACATCAGTCCAGACATGCAGTAGATGTTGTATTGCAAGATAGGCTATTAATTGCTAATGGTGTGCATTCGAGCCGGTTCTCTATTTTGGAGGCGAGGATGGAGATCGTGAATGTCTTGAAAGTTGCCCAATTATCTTTAGTTTTGGTAAGGAGTTTCGGGAGCTAATGTTCAAAGTTGGTCTTAGTTAAAAGACATTGGTGGTTGGGCCAGTTCCTGGCTGACATTGAGCTCAGAAGGTAGCATTTAGCATGGAGCAAATGCTTATCTGTTGATGTTTTGTCTGATCCTATTTTTAAGTTTATTAATATTTTTTAAGGGAGGGTTTTGATGAAGGGTTAAGCCGGCCATGAAGTTGTCAATTTTCTTTTTATTTATAATTATTGATTTAAATGTGATGTAGTAGTATTTGCTATAATATTTGAACTTGTGCTTTATTGTAATGCAAGTTTCTTATCATCATTTAATATAGTGTATTCGCTACTCATACTATCTATTTATTTTTGTCGTGCTCACTTTCATTTTGTTGGAACACTATGTTTTAACTAGCCTTCATTCCTACATACTTTTTGTGATAATTGTTTGCATTATCGAACTATGAATTATAGGATGGTGGGCCAAGGGGTTGACTTCAAGAAACCAAAGCAATAATTCATCTTCAAGCGTTTTGAAGTCACGAAGTTTTCTTTTATTGTTGAATCTTTTGGACTTGTTTTAGGATGTATTTGAGGTTCGACATTAATTTCAGGATTGTGCAAAGTGATCATGATGTTTCATTTGTAATGAACGCTATCATTCCAAAATAGAAAATCCTGGAACCTATTGACTAGATGTTCTTAGAGTAACTTTTTTCTCCTAACAATAGTTTTGGATCTCATTCTTGGTAATCTTTTTTGTTTAGCTCTCTTTAGAGATCATATCTTTTCTTTCTTGAAAACTTCCTTGTTCATTTTCTCCCTACTCAACTCTTTTCTTCTTGATGACGACGAGTGCCCTCAAAAGGTATATGAAGATATTTCAAGAAGGCTAGTAGTCATTTAGGGTCTTGGCCACTAGGGCAATATTTATTTAGAAGGTATATGTACAATAACTCTTTTTTGATGAGGGCTTTGAAATAAAATGACGATCTCAACACTTTCTTTGATGAAGGATTATATTTCTTTGAGGTTCATTTTATACGTTGCCTCTACTTCTACATGTTAGGAGCTAGTCTAGATCTTGAATTGTAATGGTGTCGTATTGGCCTAGGTTTCGCCGAACTCTATTGCAAGTGGGATCACCTTAATCCTTTATCACCCTGAGAGCAAGCTTTTGTGGCATTCCTCACTTTCTCGACACCTTTTCATGATCGAAGGTTTCAAGGATTGGTGTATTACTCTCAAGTTCAATTGCTTCAAGTTGTTTGGCTTCGAGAACGAAAGAAAGAATAAGAAAGAGTGATTTTACTTTTTGAAATGCTTTTTGGTCATGACAAGGCTGATTATGATTCAAAATGTACCTCAGCTTAAGCACATTAAGAGAATGAATTTGAATAGGATCGACCATGACGTCCTGACTTATTTGGTCCATAGTAATGTCCAGTGTTATTTATTGCATAAGTTCAATATTTCATGTCCAAACTTTTTATTCATGTTAACAAATTTCAACTTTTAATTTCTTATTATTTTTCAAGAAATTCTAATGCTTATTTGATCTAAGATGACTAAAATGATGTTCTTAGAGGAAAAAGTGGGCCTTGCAAAGGAGGCAAAGCATTGAGGTTGAAGTTGTGGCATCGAGTAATGGAGCAGGTCCAGCCATGTATTGGGCCAAACCTTGTCTTTCAATTGTCTTTCGAAGGGTCTCTAGAGTTAGGATTGCTTTTTTCTCCTATGGCAACTTAGGTAAATCCATGCTAAAACAGTTCCATGTGAGTAGGCTCTAGCAATCAAATACTAATTTGTTAATAGACATAATAATAAGAAACGAGTTGACATAATAATAAGAAAGGAGCTGACAACCTAGAGTAGTGAGGAGAAGAAGAGGAGGAAGTGGTTGGTAAGTCAAGGAAAGATAGAACACGTGAAATCTGATGGTTGAAGAAAGAAGGCTTATTAACTGGATGAAGGCTTGAACACTAGGCTGTTACTTGATTTAGTTGCATTTGAAATATTTTTTGACAACTAAGTATTTTCTTAATTTTGATGAGGGAGCTCCACATACATTTTATTTTCATCGTGTTTTGCCTTTCATAGAAATCATATTTTCTATGAATAGAGTATTAAGAAATGATAACTTTTGTCATATTTATGTTCGCTTTTTGTAATGCTATTTTTTCGAGCTCAACTACTGAGTATAAAAATTTTCTTAAGTTAAATTTAAGAGTGTGCTTATTAGTTCTAGTAGGAGATTTGAGATGACAAAATTGTCTTTTAGCCCCATGGATACTAAGTAGTCTCATAGCTCATAAATTAAGTCGTGAAGCTCAAGTAGGCTAGAAGTGAACATATAAAAAATAACAAGCTAGGTTATAAGTGAACATTACATAATTAAAGTACTGCAGATTGTGCACAACATACATGATCAAATGTCATGTAAACACAACACATGTTATTTTTCGACATAGAAGTTTATATTATTACACCCCATTATGAAATAAAAATTAAGAACACATAAATTAACTCAATTGATTGTTTAAAAATAGTGGAGGTAAGGAAACTTTTGTTTTGGCACATTCGTAATGAAAGTCTCATTTTTTATTCAATCCTTTATAAGTTTTATATTCAATAAATATAGCGCCATATCATCGAATATCTCGAGGATGGAGTTGAGTAGTTTCATGACTTATGCCATAATTGGGTACCCTTGAATAGCCATGTGAGAACTGGATGCCATACTGGTGCAAGTCTTAACGAGTTGTGAAATTTTCTCATATAAATATTGGGCTCCGACATTCATTTTTTTAATGATTTTTGGAAGAGTGTGCAGAGCGCTTGGAATGATTGATTTATTTTATTCTCTTTTGAGGTGCTTTTTTTGGGACTACATTTGAATGAGCTTATTCAAACTCATCCAAATCCTAGAAGAAGTCCTATGTTGTAGCCCAGATAATGGAGCTTGTAGCCACAACACCAAGAAACATATAATCTTTTGTCCTTTAGCTTAGGATCGATGTTAGAAATTCTCTTTTTTTTTTTTTTGCATTGGCTAGGCTTACAATTAATAAAATCATAGTTTAAGTTATATGATAATATAAAAAATTTATTACATTTTTTACTTGCTGAAATTTTTTCTATGCACCAATCCTTTAATGCATCCACCGTTTTCTTTAAGGTCCCAACCTAATCTAGTTGCCTCTCTTCAACTCCCATAATTTTTTAGGCTTTTTTAAATTGATCCTATTTTTTCTTTAGTTGTTTTTTATCGTACAATCTGTCTATTTTTTCTTAAAAAATTTTTATAATGTTTTGCCAACATTCTGTGTTGAAATGCGTGATTGGTTTGTTATCTATTTCGATTTCTTTCAAGCATAAATCACGTAATATAATCTTGATATCCCTCTCCTAAGTAGTCAATATACCATCTTGTTTGTTTTCCCATCTGGTGTATAAAAAATATAAATAATTTGGAGGAAATTATAAAATTTAACTTCTAACTAAAATTAATTAAAAAAACTGAAACAAAATATAAAAAAGACAAGATCAAAGTAATGTTAGTGAGGTCAATTTATCAAATATTTCCCCATCTAGGATCATCAATTGCATTCAATAATCATATAAACTTTGGTCGTAATATATGGTAGTATCTGTTGATTGTGTCGTGCATGCTTTAATACCTGATAATGTCTGTGATTTGATTATGTCATGCAGGCTTTAAGGTCAGGTAGTATCTGTGGTTGACTATCGTGCATGCTTTAAGGCTAAGTAGCGTCTATAGTTAACTGTCGTGCACACCTTATGACCAGGTAGTATTTATGGTTGATTATGCTGTGTCGGCTTTAAAATCATGTATTATTTATTGCTGATCATGTCGTGTGGGTTTTAAGATCAGGTTGTATCTGTGGTACATCTAATGATTGCAAACAAGTGGAGACAATTATCTTAATCACGCTTGTGTTCAGTTGAGCTCTTTATTTTTTTTTTCCATCACTGCTTTGTATAATATTACAAAAAAGTAACGCCATCGAAACCCACATTACATATAACATCCGCGATGCAATTACCATACCAAATACAACATATAATTATAAATGCCTAAAGAACTAAAACCAGATACCAATGAGGATGAGAAACAATTTTGTGAATGCATAAGAGTTGACTTGTATATACGCAAAACATCCAAGTAGATATTGAAAAACCGACAATGCTCATACATTTATATACGAGATGGGGCATTTACTTACCATTACTTCTTATCTCTATGTGTGTGTGTGTCAAACAATTTATGTTTTTCAATTAAATAACCTAACGCTTTTCATTTCACATTAAAAAGATCACTATTTCAGTTTTGAAGAGTGAAATATATCTTTAAATGCATATGTAAAATGCCTTATATGTAAAAATTAAAATCTAGGTTTTATATATGTGAATACATATGAATTACACTCACATAACATGAATTGCACTTGACAAAACCTCTAAGCACAACATCACCACCCAAATCCAATGCAAAACTCAAAAAAATAATCCAAAACAAATTACTAAATCATGAATTCCACTCACATAACATGAATTGCACATCAAAATCTCAAAGTCACAGTAAGTTAACCTACAAATACAATCAAAACCAGAGCAAACCCGACTACAACCAAAGCTACCCTAACCACATCCAACCAAACCCCAACCAGAAAAATCCCAACTACAACAAAAAAATCCAAAGCGGAGCTAACAAAACCTTAACCCAATCCAACAAAACCCCAACCAGAGCCAAAAATACTCCAACCAGAGCAACTCTAACCCCAACCAACTGAACCCCAATCAGAGCAACCTAAACCACTACCAACCAAACCCTAATCAGAGTAAACCTAGCTAAAATAGCGTGGAATGCGTACCCTAAACCAAACATAGTACACAATTTTTATGTATATGCAAAGCTCACACCTAAACTTTCAGCATCACATATAGAGCATCATAGATATACAATAACAACAACAAAGCCTTAATCCCACTAGGTGGGGTCAGCTACACGAATCCTTTTTCTGTATTGCGTTCTATTTAGTGTCATATTTTCATTTAGTTATAATAAATTAAGATAATTTTTTATACGATAAGCCCAAGTTTTCCTAGGTCTGCCTCTGCCTTTGTTTACATAAGTCGAATCTAAATCACCTACTCTCCTAATCAGATCATCAGATGGTCAATATTTAATGTGACCAAGCCATCTAAGATGACTTTCTCTAATTTTGTCCGTCACAGGAGCTACACCAACCCTATCATGGATATATTCATTTTGTATTTTGTCTGAGTGTAAAGCCACTCATCCACCTAGTCATTCTCATCTCGGCAACACTTAACTTAATATTATGCTTCTCTTTTAAAGGCCAACATTCTGTGCCATAGAGCATTGTAGGTCTCACCACCCTCTTATAAAATTTTCCTTTCAGCCTTAGCGGTGCTTTTCTATCGCACAAAAGGCCTAAAGCATTCCCCCACTTCAAATAACCAACTTTCAAAAATTGAAAACAAAATATCTGTATGCAAATTCCAAGTAGATAGCATGGAATGCAAAACCAAAATAGCGTGAATGCACACACTGTAAACCAACAATCAAATACGTCATTGCGTAGAGAAGATTAGATTTTGGAATTCTTGCTACAAGGAAGAAAAAATGAGAACAAAACGTAAGAAAGCTTTTTTGTGTGACCAAAATAAAAGAGGAACAACGAGATACGTATATGTGATCTAAAGTCAGGAAGACATGAGAAAAGCCGCTTATTGAGATGCTTTAACATTCAATATTCGCAGCGAAGATGGGGGAGAAGATGCAATCTAAGGGCATTATCTTTGATAAAGTGGGGATTCATGGGAAAGTTGAAGGGCGGTGAAGTAATTTACCAATCCTGCCATGGAACCGTCCTGCGGAACCCAGCATCGGCTCACGGTTCGCAGAACCTCATTTTGTGAATGAGATATTAAGAAACACACCCAAAAAGCGGGCTCCCAAATGCACTTTGATCTGGTTTTTAAAATGGAAATCGATTAAAATGCTGCCACAAATGCACCCTCAATTTGCCTTTGGAATTGCAAACAAGCTTTTTGTGGGCTCCAAATTTGCCATTGAATCAGTTGCAGTTTTGGGTAACATATCATTTTCATAGGATTCAGTCAGTCAGCCTCCACTTTGCCTTTATCTATTATCCTACTTTTGCATAGTAGAACTTGAGGAAAAGCATTGGTTATGATTTTTATGATAGCTTTACTATATATTCAGGGAATGAACAAAACGATAATAGATAATGAATTTGTTAACATCTTTAATAATTAATCAAGCAATTTATTTAAGTATAAAGTAATGGGCCATAATGAAATTTGATCATAAGTTTTCCATCTTCTAATAGAAATGCTAATCATCCTAAATTTTTTTAATTTTCAAACAATCAGTAGTATATCTAGAAACCAAAAAACTCATTACTGATTATTATATATTACTTAATAATTTAGAACCTTATAATTAAATGATGAGACAATTCAAAAAATTATTTAAGGTGAGATTATTGAAGAAATATGGTATTAACAATTAGTTTACTTGGATATTAATGGCCCTATTAGGATTTTAATTATACATCTAGAAATTAAAGGAATAGAGAAAGCCCTGAAAAATTTTTATTGCTAATTAATTTATAGAAAAGATGAGATATATATATATATATATTAAATAAGAATAAATTCAAAAAGGAAAATAATAAGGACCTTACGACCCTATAGGGAAGCACACAAATTTTAATTAATGATCATAGAGAAATCAATACAACGATCCAAGATTTTGGTCCCTTTTCCCTTAACTTCTTTTGCCATGATTGGAGAGTATGTGGGCCTAAAGAGAAGGAAAAATTGAAAACTCCTCAAATTGGATGGTAGAGATCTATCATTTCAAATTTGTTTATAATATTTTTGAATGTGGGGATGCAAAGTCTTTCGGTAAATATATTGGCCAAATGATTCTTTGTAGAGACATAGAGTGCAAATTCTCTATAGAGGCAAGCCCCTATAGTTAATTACATCTCAAATGACTGGGGTCACTTGAGAAAACTCTCGATAATGATCATTGGTTCTAGTCTTCAAGATTTCAAGGTTTAGGTTTTCACGGTAGGACGAGGAAAATCAAGTGGGAATGACTCAACACGGAACACTTATTTTCAGGAGTTCAAAGGAAGGAGAATGTAGGGGATGTCACTGATCGAGGTAAATCTCAATGACTTCCCAGACTATCCTACAGTGTGGCTACATTTTTGGAGAAGATGTTTGTTAAGTGTTCAATCCTGCCAATTTTATTATTTGGGACTTACATATGCATAATACTCAATTATGCAAATAGCCCGCAGGGATAAGAAGGTTTACGTCGTGTCACACGACAACCTCGGAACCTAAGGCGGGTTAGGACTTACACTGCACAACATGATTGTACAAGAGCCTAAAAAGGGAGTGAGGATTTATGTCGCGCTAGGCGGGCTACCTCGAAGTCCTATGAGTTATTATTATACTAGGAAGAGATAATGTTGAAGAATATCCTCTTGCTGCTCGGTGTGAATTCCTCGCCGTGCTGCCACTAAGTTGGCTCCAAGCTCCTGTCGTCGTGACGGCTCCAGGGTTTAAGTGTTTGGGATTGGTGATTTGTGATTCATAGTTTTGGTGTCAATGTTTGGTTTTGCATGCAGAATAATCAAATTATAGGTAAATAAAAGATACTTGAAAGGTAAACTGCAGTAAAGTAAAATGCTGTAAATCAACTGTAAAAGCGTACCTGAGCATCTGCTACAGTTATGCGATTAACGTTGTGATCAGATTATGAATTGCGACATATTTAAATATACTTGCAAGAAAAATAAATAAGACAAGCAAACCTAGCATGAAAGTCATAGAAATGAGTAGTAGAACTCACGAGCAAAAGAAACATGTAGCCACATATGACAGATCAAGACTGGATATAAGACATTGGTAAAAGTGGGGGCCCAGAGCTGGGCTGTGTGCTTCCCGATCTTGAGTAAGATTGCCAACTCGACAATCTATAGGAGGTAGTTCTTAACCTCAATCCAAATGACTAACCATGGACTTTTATAAATTTTCATAGAAAAATTATTTGATTTTAATGCGAAAGCTATTGTTTAAGTCTTTTTATGCAGAGTTCTTTTAATCATGCAAAAGAAATTTTTATTTTAATTTTTTGTAAATATTTTGTAAAATTGTATAGTTCACAGGCTAGTCACTCTAATCGTGCTAGAACTACTGACAACCTAAAAGTGTCGGGGCAACGATCCCATCAAGAATCGGCGAATAATATCATGGGTCCTTCTCTCTCCCTTATTTAAGATCCTTGAGGTAGGAGATACTATTCTAATAATGTAACCTCGTATCCCTCGTTTTAAGCACATATATGCAATGTCGTCATCGCCCTCGCCACCTAGACCCTAGACTTATCCTGGTCCGATGATCCATATGTGGCGTTAAGAAATTTTCCCAATTGCCAGGAGGATTTGAGTATAATATTCAAGCTCAAATCCTGATGCACTGGGTTTTATTGTAGGTTAAGTCATTAAAGGAATTTTACCTTTGATTTAATTAAGGAAGCATGGGTCACGTCTCGGTGCATCCTGGTGTCTAGTGTCTTGATCAGTTTGTGAATTAGGGTCAAGTGTCTAGTTTCACTGTGCATTCGAGGATTAGGTGAATAGACTCTTACCTAATGTATGCTTCTAAAACCTTAGGAGATTACACTGCAGAGATTAGGTGGATGGACTCTCACCTAAGGTGTGCTCCTAAAGACTAGGAAACCTACATTGAGGATTAGGTGGATGGGCTCTCAGCTAGGGTGTGCTCCTAAAATCTAGGAAGCCTACACTAAGGGCTAGGTGGATGGACTCTCACCTAAGGTGTGTACTCAAGCTCTAGGAAGCCTACACCGAGGACTAGGTGGATGATCTGTCACCTTGGGTGTGCACCTAAAGTTCTAGGAAGGCTATACTGAGGATTAGGTGAATGGACTCTCACCTAGGGTGTGCTCCTAAAATCTAGGAAGCCTATGTTGAGAATTAGGTATATGAGCTCTCACCTAGGGTGTGCTCCTAAAACTCTAGAAGCCTACTCTTTAACTTATGCTTAAGGTGATTTAAGGTTTTCTATATCTTCCAATTAATTAAATCATCAATCATCATTTTTATGACTTAACCATTTAAAAATAACCAAACAAACAAAAAAAAAGAGAAGGTTGACTCACAAATACAGATGCAAGTAATAGCAAATGTAAAAAAAAAATCTTCAACAGATGCAAGGTTGACTCATTCAAACTAGCAAATCCAATAGGAAATAACAAGTGAATCAACCTAAAAAAAATTGTTTAAAATCTTTTAACAAATGTAATTAAAGAGACTCTCCAGAAGAATGCTCAAATCGTTTTCAAAACAGTACACATACAAGTGTCAGAAATCAAAGATAGCATAGGAATGACTAGAACAACACATCTTCAAGTGCAGGAAGTCAAGGGCAACATAGGAGCGATCTAAACAACACATATACAGATGCAAGAAGTCAAGGACACCATAGGAGCGACCCAAACAACACTATACAGATGCAAAAATTTAAGGGCAGCATTGAGACGTCACCAATAATTTTCAAACCAGCCAAACGAGTGCATACGAAAATGTTCAAGTTCAAAACCCTCAGCTAAACCTTAAAAAAAAAAAACTTAATAGATTGCGAGTATTGTAACATCAAATCATTCATACATAAGATATATTAAAAATAAATGACTCTCTATTCCAAAAATTCCAATGCATTCATGAATTCTGGATCTAACCAAACCAAATTTAAAAAGTTAGAAAGGATGTTATAAAGAAGTTTGAACTGATTTCATTGCAACCAAAACAACTGGGAAACTTGAAAGCGAAGAATAAAGAAACATGAAGGCATTGCTTTACAACAAATCAACTTTTAAAAGAGCTTGAAAGAAATGTATCACAAAATATTAAATCATTTCCTTGCATACACTTGCAGGTATTTCTTCCTTTCAACTTATTCTACTTATTTTGGGGAAATAAAAACTCATGCGCCAATTCATGTTGAAAGGAAGCATATTCTTTTTTTTTTCTTTTTTCTTTAAAAAAAAAAACAATTGCAAATACCTTCAAATAAATGCCTTGGACACAAAAGAAATTTCAACATGCCCTTTTAAATAACTGATATATTCATGGAGATCAACTTAGTGCGAACGAAAACTCAACAATTCATTCAAACTATCAGGATTAAACTGTATGAATACACTCCATCGATTCATTTGGATATAACTCCTTCAAAGCATATTAATTCAGAAAGCAAATATCTTTATTTGTAAAAGAAATTAAACGCATGAATTCAATGATGATAAACACTTCATATGAATAAAGCTCAATCATAAATGAATTTATCATGCAGATTTCTCTGTCAACAAAAGTAAAAAATGCATAAAAAAATGAATGCATAAATCAATTTTGGCAAATGAGAAGAATTATACCTATGTAAAGGGGTAGAGAGTGAAGGCTTTGACTTCTTTCGATCTACGAAAAGAGATCGGTCTGGTCGTGAAGAAGAGAAGCGGTGGGAGGCTTGTTGTTATGTGTGAGGGAGCTTCGGTGTGGAACAGAGGTTAGCAAACTCGGCGCAGAGAAGAGGCGAACGAGTGAAAACTTCGGTGCAGGGGACAACGAAGTAAATGAGCGGGCCCGACGCAGTGAAGGAGAGGGCTTTGGTTCGGAGAG
Source organism: Phalaenopsis aphrodite (assembly GCA_003013225.1). Classification (NCBI taxonomy): domain Eukaryota; kingdom Viridiplantae; phylum Streptophyta; class Magnoliopsida; order Asparagales; family Orchidaceae; genus Phalaenopsis; species Phalaenopsis aphrodite. The sequence goes on along the minus strand of NEWO01000161.1, from coordinate 973,258 downwards.
GAGGGACGCAGTGTCAAACAACTATTCGGCGTGAGGAGGAGTCAAGCGGGGCTTCGACGTTCGCGGAAGAAGCGAGGGAGATTCCGCGTGGGTGGCGGGATCGAGCAGGCCAGGCGAGTGCGGGAGAGTGGGTTCCTTCGTCGCAGGTAGGAGGCGAGCGGGGCTATCCGGTCGAGCGAGGAAGGAGGCAGGGTCGAGCGGTCTCGGTGTCGTGAGGATGAGAAGTTCGGTCGCTAGTGAGAGAGGAGTTTCGGTGTCTTCTTCGTGAGGAAGGCGAATGACTCGAGCAGACTTCGATGCAGAGGGGAGAAGCCAATTCCGTGCGGGGAGGAGAGTCAAATGCTATATCATAATTTTGCAATGTGTCCGTTATAGGAGATTGGGCGGGGAAATCAATACCTTCCATGTGCAGAGGAGGCTAAATTGGAAAAGAATTAATCTTCATTATATGTGGAGTTAATGATATATTTGAAATTTGAAATTTGAAATTTAAAATTTGTGGGCTGAGGTAATTAGTGCAGGCTTTAGCCCATATTCAGCCCAAGTCAAACTCGAAATGAACCTGGATTGAGCCCGGGCCCACGCCGGCTAAAAAAAACATCGATTTCCGCGTCATTTGCGCGCGCGCGTGACTCTAAAAATACGGGTGCTTTCCTAGCTAAAGTTGACGTTCCGGATGCGTTGGTTCTGTCTGTTTCGTCATTCGGGATCGCCCGGACAAATTCGCTGACAGGCGAGTCGATTCAAGTCAAAGTCGTGTGTGGTGCAGTGAGTGCGTGAATTGCGGCGTTCACGAGTAATCGAGTCACAAAAGGGTTCACCTAAGGCTGTTTGATCCTATAGGAACTCATTTTTCGGGCCCTGTACATGTTGGTCCTTAACCCTTGCAACTAGAAGTTGAGTGTTTGGAACCACTCATGCGAGTTCTTCACAAAAATGAGTCAAGAAGTGACTTGAAGTTCTACTGGAGGTGGGCTCCATTGCTAGTCCGCTAGGATGGTCAATAAGAACTCTTAAAGCTAGATCCTAGGTTCTAAGAGTAGCAAACTAAGACCTCACTAAAAATGAGGTCAACATTATGTTAGACCGACACCACTTTAGTCCTTTTATTAGCTATTAGCGTGGGATATAAATAGGGCTTAATATGCTTAGGGTTAGGTATGCTATGAGATTGTTCTCTTAAGTTTTTAGGTTATTGTGTTTGGTAGAGATCGCCCACCTCCCAAATTGCAGGTGCTTATTATTATGCATTTGAGTTGTGTTGTTTGTTGATACAGTAATGATAACAACAACAAGCATTTATCCCACTTAGCGTGGTCAGCTACATGAATCCTTTTTCTTTATTGTGTTCTATTGACTTTCCAATTTTCATTTAATTCTAATAAATTAAGAAAATTTTTTATACATTATGCCCAAGTCCTTTTAGGTCAACCCTTGCCTTTTTTAACATAAGTCAAATTGTGTTGTTGGTTGATATTGGAATAAAATATTTGGTTGGCTTAATTTCTTGACAAAAATTGTTTTGGTTTCTATTAGGTTTATTATATGATCAGTGGCTCTTAAATTAGGCTCCAAGAGAGACAACAATTACTTAAGGTAATAAAAGCATAAGAATTAGAATTTGTGTCATTCTGAGCAAGAAAATAAGGTGTAGATAAATATTTTAAGTTGAGAAAACTCCTTATTATGTTAATCTCTTCTAAGTCGAGCCTATTTGACTTAACTATGCAAACCTATCTTTGTTTATTTTAATTTTTGTTTCTTTTAGCATTTTTAAAGTTTTGGTGGAGCTTTTAACATTTATTTTTTATGTGCCTTTTATTTGCAGTGGTTTCATTAAATATTATCTTTTAAAAAAAATTTGTTCCTTGTTTGGAAAAGTTGTGTCAGAAATTCATTATTTTGGGATTCAAAACATAGCATATGTTTTGAGGGCCGGACCATTGATCATCATTGTCCTTCCTTTTTTAACCCACAAGAGAAATACTTAATTAAGAGTAGATTTTTGTTTTTTGATTTGAATTTTTTCAAATTTATTTTTGAGCTCTTTTAGGAACTCAAAGATTCTCTATTGTTTTACAAAGTATTTGAGAATTTCTCCATTGTCACAACATGCTATTTTGAGATCTTGATAATAGTCCAATTTCGATGAGTAAATTTTTAATGCATTTAAAGTATTCAATGATGAAAAGATTATCTTGTTTGGTTGTGGTGATCTTTGCTTTTTATTCCATAGATGAGTGCAACATTTTTTTAACTTTAAGTAGATTTATTTAATTTTATCTTAAATTTCTTTTGTAGTAGATAAAAGTATAGTTGATCTATTAATTTCGAGTGGCTTGGTGTTCCATAACCATGAAGGGTAAATTTTTTATCTTTAAGCTTCGGAGATAAACCCATAAGTTGCTTTCCCTTTCCTTTTAAAAAGGCTTTTATTTAAATGATAAGATGCTTGAAATCCCTAAAGTTATTCTTTATAATGATTTTCATCATAATTATGGTCGATTTTTTTGAAGAAAAGTTGAAGAACCCAGCATAAATAAAGGAATGATCAGACAAAGAAAGGAGGTTGGAAGCGAGAAACCTTAATTTAGAATAAGAGAATAAAGATCACAACAAAAACAAAGCCTTAATCCCACTACGTGGAGTCAGCTGCACGAATCCTTTTTCTCCATTGCATCCTATTTAGTGTCATATTTTCATTTAATTCTAATAAATTAAGATCTTTTTTTTATACAATAAGCCCAAGTCTTCCTGGGTCTGCCTCTGCCTTTTTTAATATAAGTCGAATCTAAAACATTTATTCTCCTAATCGGATCATCATATGGTCGACGATTAATGTGACCAAACCATCTAAGACGATCACTCTAATTTTGTCCATAAGTGGAGCTACACCAACCCTATCATGAAGATATTCATTTCGCATTTTCTATCTAAGTGTAAAGCCACTCATCTACCTAATCATTCTCATCTTGGCAACACTTAACTTAGTATTGTGCTTCTCTTTTAAAGGCCAACATTCAATGCCATAGAGCATTGCAGGTCTCACCACCATCTTATAAAATTTTTCTTTCAGTCTAAGTGGTACTTTTCTATCACACAAAAGGCCCGAAGCATTCCTCCACTTCAACCAATCAATGTGAATTCTACTATTAACATCTCCTTCTATACAAAACCGAGATATCTAAATTTTTCACTTATTTTAATAATTTAATCACCCAAAGTTACACTTATGTCACTAGAGCTACTACTACTAAAATTACATTCCATGCATTTAGCTTTACTTCTACTTAAATGAAGGCCAACCGTTTCAATAAGAGAATAAAGATTAGAAAGAAAAAAATTCACAACTCTGATACCATATAGAAATTAAAAGAATTGAGAAAGCTCTCAAGAATTATATATACCTTCATGAGGCATTACAAAATAGGAATAATTTAGAAAGGGAAAAATAAAAGGGGCCAACAGTTCTATAGTGAACAGATTGCAATCCAAGGGGCATAGAGAAATTAATCCAACATTTCAAGGCCTTGATATGCGTGCCTTATCTGCTATGATTTGAGAATGAATCGGTCCCACCACATAAGAGGAGAAATTCAACAATATATATGCAGATAATTTTCATCACGGTTTGCTAATTAAAGTTTTTCAATTACTTGCTAATATCATAACAGTTTTTCTGAATACCGTTCAGTTAATTCGTAACTATCTGATTATTCCGGCCTTTTCTACCAAACAACCATTAAGATTTTAGTTATATATAAGAGGATTAGCAATGGAGCAGATTGGCAAGTTTTTTTTGCAGATATTAGGTAATTAAAAAATTTGCCATGATTTATCAAATTGTGGTTTTACCATTTCTCTATACCAACTAAACGGCTGAACCTGAGTATAGCTTTACCGGAATATTTTTGGATTGTGTTTTAGAGGAAGTTACACGTACTTTTCTTTTCTTTTTCATCTACGATGGCTACATCTCATGATATACAATTATCTTCTAAATTTCTTTTTGTTTATTCTGAAGTTTCATCTTGGATGAATATATATTGAGATCAAACGTGAGCCATTCTGTTTTGGGCTCCTTTATTTAATATAGATAATTTGGTGATATTGTGTCTATCATCTAATTCAGTCACGCTGGACACAACTTTTATTGCATCAAGCATAATCCACCTGTAAATTTGAGAAATTTGTTTAACGATTGATAAGGAAAAAATCTTCCATTAAGCAATACTGCTTTAAAAACTTTATACTGCTGTATTTTTGTTGGCAACTTGTGTATTTGAAATAAGAAATTGATTTTTTTTTAATTTTCTTTGAAATTAATTGGAGGCATAGTTGTTTATCTGGACCGGCACTAGATAGTAAACATATGTGGCACTAACATTATGATAGAATGCAGATGGAAATTAATTGGAGGAATAGTTGTTTATCCATCCGCATGTTTCAATACTTGTCTTCTTGTCATTGGGGACATTTTATATAATCGAAAAGACTAATTTTCTTTTATTTTCTGTTCGTCATAGAATAATGGTATACACTAATGTAATATAGTTATTTTATTAGAGGCTCATTAGTCTCTTTGTATTTCTATATTCTTAGAAACGTAGGTGGGAGAAAAAGATGAAACAAGAGGATGCAAAAGACTGATCACCATCAGCAACAACGGTAAAATGCTTTTCTGCTTCATCAAATCATTAATCTTTAGCATATGCAGAACAAATGCTTGTAACTTGTTAATGGTCCTTGGGAGTATGGTTTCCAAGTTTTTCATCTAAATGGCTATATATTTTTCTCTGTTTTATTTCATTTATTTTTATTATTAAATTTTTTTTTGGCTCTATTATTGAGCATATAAGATAGAATGCCATCAACAGAACAATGCTCTGCTCTGCTTGGCTAAGCAGTAATATTTACTAAGGGGTTGCTTTGTTGAAAAATGAATGCAGGGTATTCTGATTATAGTGTTTCTGATTTAAATAGATGTTTGCGGAGTAAAATAAAAGTATTGCATTTTAAATATTTACGGTATTATTATAAGCATAACTTATATCTTATTGAATCATATAATTATGGTCTTGCTGGAGAACTAACATAATTTTTTAAAAAAAATTTTGTTCTCCATTTTCTTCAATTACAAATTAATAAGCTGGAGTTTTCACAAATCTTTTTGTCAAATATGAATGGTGCAAAACACGCTATTTTTTGACAAAACTCTCTTATTATGTGATAGAATTATGCAATTTTGGTCACGTTGAAAGGTTATAAAATTTAAAACTTCTCTATTTATTTTCTCCAGATTTGAATTGATAAGATGTTCTTACAGTTGATTTTTACTCCAGCAGAGCAGAAATATTATAATTTATTTCGATTTTAGTATAAATTTTGGTTCCATTTCGAAGTCTTATTGAAGTTGATCAGTTTTAAAGTTTTTTTTTTTGTTTTTTTATTTTCTATTGTTTAAACCTTTTTGAAGTTGATCTATATTTATTAATTTTTTTAAGGTCTTTTTGACCACTTTAAGTTTTTTCAAGGATTAATTGTACCATCTGTCAAACAAGTTCATGTCATCAATTACATGAAGTTCACAACTAAACTACCAGCTTCATTTACTTCATTTCTCTACAATCATATATAAAAAAAGAATAAAACAAAACTACCAATTTAATTGTCTAAATACCATTTTGTTTCATAACTGTCACCAAAGATAAGCCCACAACTTCACATGCTTTCCTTTCTCTATATTAAATAAAAATAGAATAAAATAAAACAAAAATGCTAATTTAATAGCATACATGCTCTTACAAAGATGTTTGCAGAATTTCAATTAATTGTTACAATTGAATCGAATTATTATTATTATCGTTGACTGAAAATTGTTGCCTGTTTATTTAATTATTTTCCCTTTCCATTTTTCTATTGAATTTAAATATGTACAATTTCAAAGCCAAATCTTGTAGGTGCAGCCATTAAGCATTGACATCTCTTTTCAAACCTAATCAATTAGATAATTTAATTTTTAATATCTTCCAAAAGTAAGCAGTAGAAACTTGCTGAAAGGCATAAACTAAAGCATAAAGAGTTAATGAAACTGGATAGAAGTCATTATAAGCTTAAATAAGTTAAGCAAATTCATAAGCTTAGTTATAATCATTTAAATAATTCATGCCGAAGTTAGCAACGGATTTGTTGGGGACAAAAAAAATAAATTAATTAAAAAAGTAGTTATTTGTTAGCTTATGATTTAGCCTTCAGACCAAGCAAAAGCTAAAGCAATACATTTATAGATAATTATATAATCTTTCCGAGTACAAAAAGAACACCAACCAGCCATTAATCTAGAAAATTTGATTACCAAATGGGACTTAATAAATTAGCTGAATTAGTTATGTATTTTTTCCCTCAACAAAGTGTAGCTAAAAAAATAAAAATTCATGGTCAAATAGTAACGAAGGATATGCCTCCTTCCATATGCTAAAGCTCTAACTTGTAAGCTATATTTGCTATTGTATTCATGTATGTAGCATGGTAGTGGCTAGCTACTTTAATTGGTCAGGATTTTGATAGATTCTAGAATATATTGAGTTATTTAATATGTTTTTTTCAAAAAAGAAAAAAAAAATCATACTAAGCGATGCTAACTATACCAATTTTTTGAATTGATTATTTGAAATTTTCATGTTTGAGCAAGCATTATAAAAACATTCTGAAAATCAAGAAAAGCTAACTGCCAATCTGTTGGAGTAAAAACTTTAGGGAAAAAAATTCATGTTATTAATCAAAACATAAAAATAAAATTAAAATCTGTAGTGTAGCTGCCTTTCTTTTCAATAGTTAACTTATGAACTCAAATAACAAAAGGATTTGAGAAAGCTCAATTATTTTAGAAGAAAGCTAAAGTAGCAAAAAAATAAAAAATTAAGAATGAACCAATCAAATTGGAACTTCACCAATTGTATTGCAAAATCTGTACACAACTCCTTGTTGCAGTCAATGTTGGAACTTGTGAAAACTAAAGTCACTACATGTTTTGAGTTGTCAAAAACTAAGTCTATTCATGCAGTTTAGAGAGAGCTTAGATAAAGGAGTAAAATTGATAAATATTTGCTAAAAAATAATATTTTTGTACAATGACTGCTAAAAAATAATATTAATTTTTTTACTATAAAAACTATTATAATTTATTCAATCTAATGATAAAATTATGATATTATGTGTTTTACAATTCAAATTTTCTTATTTTTTAAATTCTAATAACACAATATATTAAAATTAAATTTATTAGATTTGTTTTAGAATAAACAAGTCATATTAGTTAAAAATAAAATGAATAATCTGAATGGCTTAAGTTCAAGTGTTCATCAACCTAAAAAAATATAATTAAAATAAGTGATTTGGAGCTAATTATAAAATGTTCCATTTACTTGTGAGCTAGTAGCTTGAGCTTTAAAAGTTGGTTTCAATTTAGTTTTTGGTTTTTTTATAGTTATGTTAGGAGTGGTCAAAAGGGTGGGCTTAGCAAAACATGGCATATTAAACCTATTAGTAGGTTATTGAAGTAAGATAAGGCAACACATTGGTAATATTTGGTGGGTTGGGGTTATAGCCTTAAATTGGTTGATGGTAAGCATGCTTATGGTTGTATTGATATATTGATATGGTGGTAGTTAGGGTGTTGATGCTTGATCTTCTTAGGGAAATGTTAGGCGGTCAAGGTTGTGTTGGGGTCTAATATTTTGAGTTTAGCACTTCCCCAGCTTAAGTGATGGGGTAGGTTCTCATTGTGGTTGAGTTTGGCGCATGTAATATTAGGTGATGATTGTAGATTTTTGAGTGGGATCACTTGGAATGGCTGGAGCCACCTTACAGTAGAAACACCTTTTTTGAGGATGATCTTCTGTAGTTGCAGAGCAAGGCCGAATTTCTGGGGATGACCCAATGAAAGCACCCTATTGCAATTGCTTAAAGGAATTGAGTAATAATAACAAAATGAATCATAATTGGCAATGTGGTAGAACTACGACAAAATAATAATGAGTTAATAATGACAGAAAGATCATTATAGTCCCCATTTAAGCAATTGTGAATAAAAGAATGAAAGAGTTAAAGTAAACTTTACTCATATTTGGTCTGCCATGCTATTTAATAGCAAGCATTGACTTATTCTTCTTCAACTTTATCATCCATTTCTTTGGCTCCTAACCACCAGAAGTAATCATACTAGTAGGAAGCCCCTCTGCTTGAACAAAGACAATAAATATAAAGTCCCTGGTGAATTATAAATAAATGAACCTATTACAATTATTGGGTAGATAAAAAGTCTCTTAGTTAAAAAGAACATAAGAATATAAAGATAGAAGAATAAATTCAACCCATTTACATACCTTCAAAAAGCTTTTTTTACCTTAATTTTATTGGTGTAATGTCTCTCATTGAGCATCTTTCTTGTATCTTCACAAACTAATATTTGTGCAAAGGGTGAGAATTGGTAACCAAACTTTCTGCGGCCAATTTACTTAACCTAGTTTTGATTACCTAGCTAGTTCATGACTTCACAAAAAATAAATAGCGCTTTTAGTTCTTAATCTTATTTTCCAAACTAGTCATTCTCGTATGATTAGTTTAGAAGAAATAATATCCATCCTTGAACTCATTTACAAAGTACATGTAACTCAAGTGGTCCATGCTCAAATTGAATTTTCATTGGTGCATATATAATGCAAACACCATGATGTTGGAAATGGAGTTTGGCATTTGTCTGATCATTAATCAATATTGATTCTCTCTCACTTGATTTCATTTATCTTTTTAAATAGTTTTCTTATTTGAGTTAGAAGTAAATGCCATTTATAATAGAATGATAAAATTAAAAGCACTAATAATATTGTGAGCCAAAGTTTTAAGTTGAGTGAGGTCCACCTCGCTTTGCCAATTAGTTACAGTCTAAGCCAAAGAAAGCATTACCAGCCATCTTGTGATAATTCTAGCGGTTTACTTTATCTTTTAATGACTTTATTTTTTTGGAATTAATTATTTTTGGTTTTCAAAGATGGATGTATGAAGTTAAAGGTAAGTTATACATTTATTATAAATTGATTGCATCTAGGATTACGTATCATCTTCTAATTTGTAATGCTTATTAAAACTATGCAATAAAAAAAATTATTAGTGATGTATTTTGTCTGATTTAAAAAGTTTTGTGGCCATTCCATATTATTCGATTATGTGACCTAGAATAGTCCCTCTTTAAAGAGATTATTCATTATTGCACTTTTACTTTGTCTCGCTTCTTTCTACTATTTTAATTCTTATCTCTATAAGTGTTCTTAAGCTTCTCACTATATTATAATAATTTCTTCTCACATTATTCTAAAGTTTAACAAGGAAGAAAAAAAAAAATCCATAATTCTATCACATTCACACATCAAAACTTTAACATCATATCTCAATAACTCATGCTTCCTTTTAAGAGTATTTTAAGCTATCAAAAAACATATCTCCCTACCTGAACCATTAAGCTCAAATAAAAATATCAGCAATCAAATTAAATTTCACTATCCTTATTAGGTTTTTGCCACTGTTGAATCTCCACCTTATAAAAGCTTTGAAGTCCCAATTACCTTCGTTGGCTTCCTTGATATCCTTCACACTTAATAAAATTAGTTACCTTAACTTCCAATGCAATATATACTTTATATATTATATTGCGTAGGATATAAATATGCATCTACTCGATTCCAAGAGTAAGCCAGAGGCTAAAATGAATTACACACACACACACACACACACACACACACACGCACACACACACTGACACACACACAGAGAGAGAGAGAGATCATCGTTAAAAATGAGTTAAGAAGCTCACTTTCTTGAAAGTATAAAAAATGGAAGTTTAATGCCTCCATGACCTTTAGGATAATGGAAATAAGGAAGAATGGAAGGAGAACTCAAGCTTCTCAAAGTCTTGATCCCACTATTTGAAAGCACTCATCATCATAAGAGGAACAGATGAAGCGATAGCAGATCATAAGTGAAATGAAGATAAAGGGTATCTTATACTTAGCACTATGTTTATAGAAAAACATGTCATTAGCTACTTGCTTCATGTTGGCCTACACCACAAATCAAGAGATTTATTATGTTTTTAATGGAAATACTTCTTACAATGTCAAACAAATTTTGATGATTGCTTGTTGGAATAGACAAAAGAATTCATTCTTATGATATACGTGCTGGGTTCAAGATCTAATCACTATAATATATATATTTTTTTATGAATTTAAATATATATCTATAAACAATCCCTTCTTGAGATATCTCTAGTCATAAAAAAAACAAAATGAGAAAATAAAAAACAAAAGAAATCCGGACCACTTTACATCAGAGAACAATGATAAAAATTATATCTAATTAGCTCAGTTTTTTATAGAATTTACTAGATATAATTTTGATTTATTTTAAATAATAACTAGCTTGTAAGTCATCTCATTCTCATTGTCTTTGATCAAAATAAAATTGGATCCATTTTTTTCTAACATTTACAAAATTCAAATTACCTGCAGTTATTATTTTTACCTCTAATATTAGAAAATATTATGTTTGGATCTGAACTTTCAATTATGAGAAGTCACATCAGTATAAATTCACATAATAATGATGTGATCTTCTATAATTAGAATTTTATGTATTATAAGTATTGCTCCCCTTCCAGAGAGTATCGCTTCCAAATATATAGAACTCATTCGCAAGCTAATAATTATTATAAAATCATGCATCTCCAGTACGTCTGTGTCAGGTGCTTTGGATTTATCTGGCCAAATCGACAAAGGCAAAGGCCAAACGCTTGCTGTAAAGTTAACGAGAATGCATTTTAGTGACCACCAAAAGAAAAAGCATAAACTTGATTGGGCCCACCGTGTTGTGTGGCGGGAATCCCGGCCTAAGCGATTCAAACTAATAGTCATTATGGATTGATCCGATTACGTTCACACCGATCCCTCACCTTCTAATCCTAATAATATTGTAAATTTGCTGCAGATTTTTTATTGCTCAGAATCCAAAAACTACATAAATCTATATAAGCACGCCGTGTTTCCAGCTCGGTAGAGCATCTGTTTTGGCGGTGTCATCCCCTCTGGTCTGGGGTTCGAATTCCACCTCTGACGACTGTCGCTTTAAGGAGGTGGTACTCGAATATTTAGACGCATGGGTCGCCCTCAGACCTGACGGGGGTTGAGCCAATAGGGTTGGTTGGGGACCTCACGCCCCGACATATTCTTTCAATATATATATAACAGACACATATGATCCATAATTTAATTTTAATCAAAATGTTTGCTATTTAATTTTTTCCTTCTATAATGCTGACATATTATTTTTATTCAAACTATAGGAGTGAAAAAATTTATTTGAGCGCAATGCTTTTCAACTTCTGATTGAACTCATAGTGCCACTTGTAAGCACATGCATGCAAAAATGTTAGTAAATAAATTTGCCGAAAAAAACAAAGGGATCAAATGACAAAAATGTTTGGCTAAAAAAACTAATAATCAAATTTCCTTCTAGCTCGAAAGCTTAATCAAGCACAAATTAGGTCTGGTAGCGCTCTTCATATTGTTGTATCATTTTCCTTGAAGCCAATAGCACTAAAAAACACCACATCAAACAAAGGTGATCGTAAAGGTCATCCGACAAAAGATTATGTTAGTTTAGTGCAACTTATCTTAAACTTGTTTGATATTGTTTTTGAACCTGGTGACCCTACCTAACAAAATTTAATTTCTATAATTTAGTTATAGAAATAAAATAAAAATGGGACGTCTCAAAGACTATAAAAGAAACAATATTCGATGTAAAATAAAATAAAGAGATTCCAAGAAAATAAAATAAAAAAGCCATAACTAGAGTATTATATTTATAACATTGATAATAGAGAAAAAATAAACCTTTAGCAACAAGGCAGCAGTGAGTAGCTAGACAAAAAAATATTGAGGGCACCAATTGAGATTACCAAGGCATCAACTGCAAATCTCATGTAAGTCAATAGTGATGATTAAAATTGCACAAAATTTTTTTAAAATAACAAATCATTGAAACCTGCATAGTCCCCAATGAAAAAAGTATTATCTATAGTAACTATCACATTTAGGGACTTTTTTGAACTTATAAGAACTATATCCTCATTGTCCTTAACAAAGAACAATTTAGTAAAACAAAGGACCTGATTTAAAAGATGTAATTCATTGTAATGCCAAAATTTTATTTTGAGATAAAATATGTCTTTCAGATAACGTATATTAGATAAGTACTATAAATTTATTACATTAATACTTTTATTAGAAAACTAAATAAGCTTTAAGTAATCTAAAATGAGGCCACCTAACCCCTACCATGCAATTACAATAATATATGTATCTATTTATATACAGGGATTGTAATGAATCCATATGTAAATTATACTTATTGCCCATATAAAAGAAAATAACAATTAAATGAACGCTAAGGGAGTCTAGTAGGCATAGAAGATGAGGTCCATCATTGAACCTTAAATATAATTGAACGAAAAATAACTCCACTACAAGCATAAGATCACAATAAAAGCAAGATTATAAAACTTCATTGATCCCATCACCATCTCATTTGAATAACTGTAGCATTTGTTGTATGTGTTAGAAATTTTATATGGTTGTGTTAAACTCATGTAAGAGTAATCATCTTTGACCAATCTTAATACCAGATAACAATATCCAATTTCAAACTAGATATAACAAAATCTAAAAAAAAAGAAGCATTGATATTGCCAAAATACTTTCAAGGCAATCATAAGACGATTCTTATTAACAACTTACTCCATGAAAAGTAATTACGTAAGAAAAAATAAATAATATCTCCTGCGGAACGAGCCTATGAAAATGCTATTTAATTGTTTCTAGTTTTATGGCCACGATAACATTATCACAATTTTTTTTGGAAGGAGAGATATGTGATTATTGTAAATGATATTATTTCTCTCCAACCTAATGTAATATGCAACACATTGAATAACAAGTGGAGAATAAATAAATGATATCCTATTTGAAATATTGGGAGGATTACTTAAAGCTTGGAATAGAGTACAAAAAAGCATAAAAAAAATTCATTGAACACTATGGACCTAAAAATAATCATGGATATAGGGCATTCAAATAATCAATGTGAATGAGTTTCTCCAATATTTTTATAAAGAAAGCATGTAATAACAACACTAATTCCTTTGGCCCTAAGCTTATGTTTGATGTTAAAACCAAGCTGAATGATCTTCAATGTGAAGGTGGCAAATTTAATAATATAGAATTTATATGAAAAGAGTTTATACCAACTCACTTTAGAGATGCTACATTAACACTTAAAAAAAAAAAAGAGTTTACTACAACTAATCAAAGGAGTTGAATTAATATAAGACAATCATCACAAACTTAGTTAGTTAACCTAAGGAGATTCTAATTTATATTTATAATAAAATTAACCACTTTACAAATTAAAGAATATTTCTATAGTGAGAAAGCATGGCTATCCAAGATTTCAAAAATACACTTTTCATGTAAGCATGGATTCTAAAGAAGGGAGAGATTATAATTTCAATTCACATAGGAAAATATATATACCTTGAATATACTGGCAATGAGTTTTCAGATTTTTTTAAAGAGGAGAAGGATTAGGTTACTTAACCTCCTAAACATAACCCTCCCAAAGAATTTATGAAAAAAAAGGATTCTAAAATATTTATTGTTAGAAATTTGATTGTGATCGTTATGTTACAAAGGATATCCATAAAACCTAAAGAGTGAAATCTAAGAGCACTATTATACCTTGGCAAGTTTGTGGTATGACAAGAAATATTATGGCTTTATTCTCCAAGGTAACATGATAAAAGAAATTTGAAATCATGGAATTGATTTTCTTGATAACTAGAAGAGAGGAATTGATCCAATAGTTAAAAAAGTTTTATGTGCTGAATTTAAGAAGTTGTAATCTCCACAAAAAAATAAGCAAATTTTATTTCCAACAACATAATAAATTTATATGTTTATTCATATGATTTCAAGATAGTTTTTAAGCTTAATTCAGTAAATATAGTCAAATATATTTTCATGCCTAGTTTAAATTCGAAATTCCATCAAAACTTTTGGTGTTGTTCAAGACGCTATTTGAGAAATAAATACTAGGCTTGGCACAATCTGAATTTAAACTAGAAATGCTTACTAATATAGTTAAGTATTAAATTAAAATCATAATATTATGTAGATTGAAAGTTTAAAAAATTTAGGAGATCATCTACATAGATCCAATGTGATATTTGGTAATCAATTTTCTTAATTGGCTCAAAGTTTCACAACATAATATAGTAATTTATGATATTATATAAACTATCCATGATAAAATAGAATAAAATGGGTGATAAAGGGAATACTTACCTTAAATCATTGGTCTCTTTAAATTATCCATGATTTTCATGTTTAAGAATTGTAGAAAAAGAAGTTTTGTTGATGCCGACCTAAATCTAACTTATAGAAATAATAAGACAACCATTCTGTAATAATCTTTGAAGCAAAATGAGTAAAATGAAAATATCAAAAGCTATACTAATATTAAATTTTGTACTCAACTGACGCAAAAAAAAGTCTTAGCATTGAACCTTAAGAGTAATTCTTTTTTAATATAATATTAGAGATATATCTTCCTTTAAGAAATTGTTGGTTAATCATGGTAAATGAGGGAAGGAAGAAGCTCTTTTATCTTACAAAAAAGTATTTTAGTAGCAATCTTATAAAAAATAATGATGATAGAAATAGATCTATAAAAAAATATATCTGCATTCTACAAAAATTTTGACCAGGGACAATCATAGTGCAGTTTACCTTATTTGGACGAGGGATTTTGGAATAAAATTGTTGGATGGCTTTAATGACATCAAATTTAATAATACTATAAGAATCTTGAAAATTTTAGATGAAATATTATTAGGACTTGGGCTTTTGTTAGAAATAATTTCAAACAAAGCAACCTAAATATCATACTCTTGAAATGGAGATATAAGGTTGGCATGATTTTAAACCCTAGTTCTCCTTCGTGGAGATTTATTTTATTGATAGGGCGATTATCCACCATAGATGTTAGGAGATTTTTATTTAAATGATTGGATGCATTATTCAAAGAATAATTTACTACCCCAAATGATAGAAATATTACTTTAAAATAGATCTAATCACTTGAATGAAGAAAATCTTCAAGATTTATGGGTCTATAGAGTTAGGATTTTTTCTCTACCTTATTGGGGTTAAGATAGTTTTGTTTTACTTTGAGTCTAGTATCTCTAAGAGGGGAAGCCCTCACAATTACATCTTAAGAGTCGTGGCTTTAAAATTTCTCTTAATTAAAGTATTGGCTTATATCGTGCATGATTATTCAATGAGTGTTTGCAAGTTTGGTGTTTCAACACTCAAATTTAAAAGATTAAGGGTTTGAAAAGGTTTGAGTGAAATTTAGGGTTGAAAATTAGTCCAATAAGGATGTGTCATGAAAGGCCTAGAAAGAGGATTTGCTAACTATGAGAAGAAGGTTTACCATAAAGATTTGGAATTGATAAGTTTGTTGAGAAGGGGTTATTTTTTGGCATTTAAAAAACTAAAATTTATTTGGAAGAGTTGGATTTAATTTGATTGATTTTTTTTGGATTGATTATTTTATTTGGTTAAATTTATTTTGATTTTGGGCTGATTTTTCGTTTGTTTTGAGTTGATTGGTTCAAAGATATTTGATTTCAGTTATTCACTTGAGTTGAAAACTTGATTTGGTTGAATATAGTTTTATTTTGGAGTTTTTTTAGTTAAATTACAATTATTGATTATGATTTATTTTAAATTATGAAGGTTGCATTTCTGAAGTGTATTTAAAGTATTATTGAAGCTTTGTTTGAAGAGGAATGGTTCTGTTTAACGGTGTTTGTGTTTGTTTGTTTAGCTGTTTAAAGTTTATTAAGATTATTTGAAATTTATTTTTAATGTTAACTAAAGTTATTGAGTTTGTTTTAGAGTTGTTTAAAGTTTATTTATCATTTTTTTAAGGTTTATTTGCAGTTTATTGAGGTGTTTAAAGTTTATCTTAAGATTATTTGATTTGTTTTATGGTTATTAAGTCCAGTTTAGTTCGTTTTAAGGTCATTAAAAGTTGATTATGAAATTATTTAAAGTTTTAATTTGTTAAAGTCATTAAAAAAAATTGAAGTTCGTTAAATTTGAAGTTTAGTAAGGTTATTTAAACATTTTAAAGTTTATTAAATTCTAGATAATTGATTTTAAGGTAGGTTTCTTCTTTTAGTATTTAAAATTTTAATTAAAGTTATGTGTTTAAAGTCTTAAACTTGACATCTTTAATTTGTGGGTTTAAATTTATGGATTTCAAAGTTGAATGTTTGGATTTGGTAAACTTAAGAAAAATTCTAGTAAATCAGCCTAGAACTAGGGTATAAGAAAACATTGTATTCAACTTTGAAATCTGGATTTTCTATCTACTTCAAAAATCATTGATAATTGTCCAACATAGGATCCTTAGAAAATATATAAATAGAATTAAAGCACTATATTCATAAGGATTGATTAATACTTTTTAAATATAAATAAGTTTTGGTTTATACTAAAGTTTTTTTTGCTTTAAAAAGATTCAAGTAAAACCAATTTATAATTTGACTTCTCCTCATGCTTATCATCCCTTGTCGGTCGCCAGAAATGTGTTTTTCCTCTCTTGAATTTTTTTTGAATTTAATTTTATATATATATATATATATATATATATATATACATACATATAATATGAAAATAATGGCTTAATTTTGAAAAGTAATATTTTAGTTTTTTAAAATGAGACTAACAAGATCTCATTCATTTACTAGTTTAAATAAACAAGCACAACATCACTAACAATGTACCTATCTTTAAGGACAAACATATTACTAGACAGTGGAGCTAGATTAAATAAACTAATGAATTCATAACATTTGTTTGGTCTGCACAGCCTTTTATGTTGACCGACAAGTTCTCATATCTAATACAAAGATTATATAATGTTTATATTTCCTGGTCTCTTAAAGCTCCCTATAGAGGCAAGCCTTTACAATTAATTACATCTCAAATGACTGAAGTCAATTAAGAAAACTATCAATTCAGATCAGAGGTATTTGTCTTTAAGAATCTCAAAGTTTAGAATTTCAAGGTTGAACATAAAAAGTCAAGTGAAAATGGATCAAAATAGGAACATTTTATTTTAGGAATCCAAAGAAAGAAAAGTAAGGGATGTTATGGATTCTGAGGAGAACCTCGGTGACTTCCCAAACTATCATATTATGTGGCATTATGTTTTTGAAAAGATATTTATTTCAATATTTCATCCTACCAATTTTATTATTTAGGGCTTATATTTGCATGAAACGGTCATACAAATGACCTAGAAGATAGGAGGGCTTTGGTCTTAACGAACGACAACCTCGGAGCCTATTGCAAGCTAAGGCTTAGAGTACAGAACATGGCTGTGAAAAGGCTTAAAGATAAATTAAGGATTTAAGTCATGCTAGATAAGCTACCTCAAAGTCTTATGGCTTGTTGTTTAATTTTAAGGAAAATTTAGTTGATGTAGACCAGTTTTTGTTGTTGTAGATCGTTATCCTCTGCCTACTTTTGCTTGCTCCGAGCTCTTTGTTGACTGCTGCTCCAGGATTAGTATTTTTTATCTTATGTTTTTTTTATTATTAATCCAATTAATTAAAAGGTATGTGTTTGGGCTTTATAGTGATCCACCCGAAGTAAGCAGGCTACTTTTTTTTATCCTAAGGGTCTAGCAGTTATATAAATAAATGCAAAGATAAAAGGACAATAGAAGAAAATGTTGTAATAAAAATTGTTGTAGATATATAAACAAGTGTACCTAGGCCTCCACTGCCGTTGCATGGTTACTATTGTAAAACATAGTATATTTGCATGAATTTTAAGTAAATCATGAGAAAAAGGAAGAGAGCAAAGCAAGAAAATTTGATAGGAGGAAAAGTAATCATAGGAAAGCATGAGCAAGAAAAATAAAACCAGCATCCACTTATGAAAGCTCATGCTAAATGTAAGACTTTGGTAAAGGAGGGGGCTCAGAGCTGGGTTGTGTGCTTCCAACCTTGGATCAAACCTATAGACCAAACAATCTCAGGAGGGCATGTCTTAGCCTAATCAAGATGATTAACCAATGAAATTTCATAATTTTGCTTTTGAAATTCTTTTAATTTTTCGTGCATATAATACTTTTTTTGTAGTCAAAAGCTACGATATTTTGGAAAAGTTAGAATTTAAGTATATTTAAAAAATTTAAATTTTCCACGAGTTAATCATCCTAATTAGATTGAAAATGTTGGCAACCTAAGAGTGCAAGGGGTAATTTCTTTCCAAGTGTTGGTGAACAGTATTATCGATCCTATCCTCTTTCTTGAAGGATCCTTGGGTAGGAGATACTATTCTCAAATTCCTACTTCGTATCTCTTGTTTAGCACACATAAGCAATATCGTCATTGCCTTAACCATCTGAACCTCAGACTTACACCTGTCCGATGATCCATAAGTGGGCAAACCAAATATCTTCAGTTACTCAAAAGGGTTATCTAAAGACCATACCTCTAAGCCTTGGGTTGTTAATATATGATAAGAAGTGTCAGGATATTTTTTATTGATTTATGAATTATCGGGTCTCAGGCTATAACTTGGTGGGACCTTAAGAATTTCATGTTATTTAGTTATATTTTGGAGGTGATCTTTTTAAAAAATCGTAGCAGTCTAAGAGGTCTTCCAAAGCTTCCCGAAATCTTCTAAGAATATCTTGAAGGAATTAAAAAAAAAAATACATAGAATCTCCTAGACTATGTTCATCATGGTCTTATGAGACTATTAATTAGATCACCTAAGTTTAATTAACTTCTTTAAGTTGTGCTCAGTTAATGTCTTAGTTAACCCATGAGTAGGTAATGGGGTTACTTGCCTTATTATGTTTGAGGTTTTGGATGGGTGGTCACCCCAAGTATGGACCCAATTATTTAAGTGAGCTGATTGTGTTTAAGATAATTTATATTTCTTATTTTTTAATCCTTTTCTGTATTTTTAGATCAATCCTAGCTCACTACCAATCTCTTAGATCTTATATGGGTATAGTTGTAAATTTAAAAAGTTGAGTGAGATTTGATTCTTATTGAACAAGTAAATTAGGCTTAACCATTGATCTGGAGCTTTAGATTAGGTATTTTTATCTTACCATCTCATGCCCCAAGGCATTAGAATCATCCAATATTTTTATCTTCCAAATTACAACAATTTGATTAATTGCAATTTTACCCTTTTGTAGAGAATTGTGTAAATTGGTTTCTACCTCCTATCCCTTTATGTTTCAAACATCCCAGGGGATTGATTATGATCAATATTACCCTTTCACCCTTAGTTCAACCTAGAATTTTAATTAAGGCTCAAAATTTAATAATTACCATTTTACCTCTTGGGCTCTGATACATTGAAAATATATGCATTTTTAGAAACATATTTTGTACTTATTTTTGGTGATATTGCACTTTAATGGATGGTATTTTGATGTTTTCTTATAGTTTTTGATCTTTAGGGTTTAAAGCAAAAAGGGAGTAGAAAAGATGAAATTTGGAGTCAAAATGACGTTTTTGAGGAAATACTCAGCGCCGGCAGCGTCGACGTCACAGAACAATCGAAAGCTAAAGGATTTTTACTCGGCACCGATGGCTCCAGACTAGCATTGACAGTGCCAAAGGCGGTTTGGATATTGTTTCTAAAAGGTTCGATCTATTTGGATGATTTTTGAAGAATTTTTTGAGGAACCTTTTGGAGAACCGACCTTGGGTTTTATTTGGGGCCTAATTTCATCAGAAAAGGGGCTCCTCTACGTTCATTTTTTGCTCTACAACATTCCGCCACGCTACATTTCCATAATGCATCTTCATTCCACCACATATTGTAGTGAATTAGTAATTTTGCTTTCATAATTTAGAGTTTTTGTGGTGAGATTTATTGTGAAACTTTCTGTAAGAGTGTTGGAGAAGGAGAAAAGTGAGAGAGTTCTTTTTCTTACATTTCTAAGAAAAGGCTACAAAGGATTTGCTTTAAGAAAGAGTTCCAGATAAGTTTGTTTATTTATTTAGTGTTGTATGAACTTTCTTTTATATATGAAATTTGTGTTTTGTCGTATATTTCTCATGAAGTCTGAGTAGTTTCCTGTACCTTTCCCCCTACTCTGAGAACTGGAGAAATAAAGAGATAATATGAATGTGTCATAATTAAAATATAAAGTAAATTGTTATAATTTTCCAACTCCAAACTTAATTTACTTTTCAATTTGGCCAATTGATTTGTTAAATTATGTTGTGAAACATATGTTCCGGAAAATGGAGTATGCGTTCTACAACAGTGTGAGGATCACATTTGATTTCATGAAGGAGAAATTCATACATGAAATTAAGTGTAATTAAATTGAGAAATATTATTTGTTGGGAGCAAAATTGGAGAATCTTTAGAGTGACAGACTAAAATCCTTAATTTGGTCTTAGTGTTTAAAAACTAAAGCGAGAGTTAACCTTCAGATGAAGAGAAGTGGGAGCTCTGCAGTGGGAGCAGGTATACTCCTAGCCTAGCCACAGATTTAGAGACTAAACCTAAGATTAACCAATGATTTTCTGTGCACTGTATCAGGATAGAAATTTAAAATTGCTCATATTTGACACAATACATATGATAAGCATTTATCTTATCTCATTTCACCAGAATTTCATTGTAGTGAGAATGATGCTTTTTCACATAAGAAACCTTCATTACATAAACATAGTTAGTAGATTAGTAGTTATTATTAAAAATTTGCATTTCAGTTTTAATAATTGTTAAGTAATTTAGTTTAGTTAATATCTCAACATTCAAAATTAGTGACAGTGATTTCGTTTGATTTTCTGTAAATTTCACGATAAAATTTATCATTGCTAATTTACACCTTCACCGTGAAATCAATATTTGGGGCTTAAATAGAAAATCCATTATTACTTGATAATGATACGTATACTTGCGTAGAATCCCATTATTAATTACTTATAATTATATATATTTTACATAACTTACTTTTCATACAAGGATCAAGTTTTTGGCGCTGTAGTGGTGTCAATTTCATAAATCCTTACATTAAAAAAATCGGGATCAAGTTTTTGGCACCGTTGTCAGGGAAGGTAACAATTATATTTAATTAAATTAAATAGTTTTGATAAATTAGGAAATTTACAGAATATATATATATATATATATANATATATATATATATATATATATATATATATATATATATATATATATATATATATATATATATATATATATATATATATATATATACTATACAAATTTTTAAAAACAAAAAAATAAAATATAAAAAAAACCAAAAAGAAATTTAATGAAGGTTGTATTTTTAATGAATTTTACTTAGCTTACTTTATTTGCTTATGTAAAATATTGGATATGAAGGTTTTGTACTTTATGATTCAGAATTAGAACATACTATCAAAAAAAAATTGAAAACAACAAAGAGAAATTAAGAATTTGTAAGAAATGATGAATAATATAGAAAATCCAATAAATGAGAATCGACCAAGACCTTTAAAAGATTATGCGAATCTGATAGCAGATGAACTTCATTTAAATATTCAAAATCCTAATGTTGCTCCTAATTAATTTGAAATTAAATATTCTATTATCCAAATGGTACAAAATAATCAGTTTGGAGGATCACCTACTAAAGATCTTAACTTACATCTTGCTAGTTTTCTTGAAATTTGTGATACATTTAAATATGACAGAGTGTCTAATGATGCTATTAGGCTTAGAATTTTTCTTTTTTCATTATTGGATAAAGAAAAGGCTTGGTTAAATTCATTAGAACCTAGATCTATTAGAACTTGGGGAGAAGTATCAAAAAAATTCTTGGCTAAATATTTTTCACCCTAAAAAACCGCTAAGCTTATAACTGATATTACATCTTTTTGTCGGTTTGAAGGGGAATTGATATATGAAGTTTGGGAAAGATTTAAGGATCTTCTTAGAAAATGTCCACACCATGTTTTACCAGATTGGTTAATAATTTAAAACTTTTATAATGGATTAGTAGGATCATTAAGATCTATTATAAATGCTGCTGCGGATGAATCATTAATGTCAAAACCTTTTGATGAAGCATACTCTTTAATTGAAGAAATGACTAATAACAATTTTCAATGGCCATATGAAAGGGTAAATCCTAAGAGAATAGCTAGTATTCATGAATCTGATGCAATGTCTATTTTAGCATCTCAAATTGCTGCTATTTCTAAAAAGATTGTTCAAATATGAGTGAACTATTCTCAAATACCTCCAATATTAGAGGAAAATTCACTAGGACATATTATTGACACTCAACCATCTTATTAAACCTTAGATGTTACAAATAATTAAAATAAAAATCTCTATTCTAACTATTTTATCCCTGGATGAAAAAATCACCCTAATTTTAGTTGGAATAATTATAATAATTCGGTGAATCCATCTGGAAATCTGAACAATCAAGGAAATCCTAATTTTTGATCTTATCATCCTCTAGGATTTAACTCCAATCCTAACAATGGAAGAAGTGATGTTGAATATGAGAAATTAAATACAAAATCAAGGGGCTGCTATTAGAAATATTGAAAATCAATTAAGACATATTGCTACTGTACTTAGTAACAGACCTTATGGAATTCTTCCGAGTACTGTGGAAGTTAATCCAAAAGATCAAAATAAATAGCAAATTGAAGCTATTCAATTACAAAGTGGAAAAAAATAGAAACAAAGATCCAAAGAGAGACTGAAGTTAATGAAGAGAATGAAGAAATAAAAAATGATCAACAGGAAAATGAACAAACACAAGTTCCTTTTGAAAAACCATCACCTCCGTTTCCTCAAAGACAGAAACAAAAGAATAAAGATAAATAATTTACAAAATTTTTAGAAATCCTTAAGAAGTTAACGATAAATATTTCTTTTGCTGAAGCTTCGGAACAAATGCCAAGTTATGTGAAATTTATAAAGGATGTACTAAATAATAAATCATGAAATTGTTACACTCAGTGAAGTGTGTAGTGCTATTATTCAGAAAAAGCTTCCTAAAAAACTAAAAGATCCTGATAGTTTTACTTTACCTTGTGCAATTGGTGAAAAGTTTTATGGAAAAGCTTTATGTGATTTAGGAGCGAGTATCAATCGTATGCCCTTATCAATTTTTAAACATTTAGATTTGGGAGTAATTTCCCCTACTACTGTAACTCTTCAGTTAGCTGACCGATCAATAACTTATCCAAAAGGAGTTATAGAGGATGTACTACTAAAAGTAGATAAATTTATTTTCTCTGTAGACTTTATAGTATTGGATATGGAGGAAGATAAAGAAATTCCTATTATTTTAGGGGGACCATTTCTTGCAATAGGAAGAGCTATAATATATGTACAAAAAGGAGAATTAATAATGAGAGTTAATGATCAAGAAGTGAAATTTAATATAACAAAAGCTATGTAATATCCTGCAATAGAAAAAGATAATGAATGTTTCAGGATGGAATTTGCTGATTATCTAAGTAATGAACAGTTTAAGAAAGAATTTAAAGATAAATTTATGCAAGGAGAAATTTTTGAGAATGAAGATGAAATTAAAGAAGAATATTTGGATTATATTCAGGGCAAATTTGAAATGTTAGACTTGATAGAAAACGATAAAAATCTTACTCCTTCAAGTATTAACCCACCTGAGCTTGATATAAAAATATTACCTGCCCATTTAAAGTATGTATTTTTAGGAGAATCATCTATGTTGCATGTTATTATATCTTCCAAGTTAACTGAAATTTAGGAAAAAACAGTTAATAGAAATGTTGAGAAAGTATAAATAGGCTTTTGGAAGCAGATATTAAAAGATTTAGTCCTTCAATTTGTATGCACAAAATTTTATTAGATGAAAAACATGAACCTAAAGCTGATCCTCTGAGAATATTAAACCCAATAATGAAAGAAGTTGTTAAGAAAGAGATTTTAAAATGGTTAGATGTTTGAATTATATATCATATTTCAGATAGTGCTTGGGTAAACCCAATTCACTGTGTACCAAAAAAAGGAGGAGTGACTGTTGAAAAAAATGAAAAAATGAATTAACACCAATAAGACAACTAACTGGTTGGCAAATTTGCATTGATTATAGAAAATTAAACATGACCACCAAAAGATATCACTTTCCTTTACCCTTTCTAGACCAAATGTTGGATAGATTGGCTGAGAATAAGTATTATTGCTTTTTAGGTGGATATACCACTTATCACTAAATTACAATCGCTCCAGATGATCAAGAGAAAACAATGTTTACAAGCCCATATGAAACATTTGTTTCTTATAGAATGCCTTTTGGACTTTGTAATGCACCTGCTACATTTCAAAGATGTATGATGTCAATTTTTAGCAATTTTATAGAACATGGAATGGAAGTGTTTATGGATGATTTTTTAGTATTTAGAACTTCATTTGAATTATTCCTTAATAATTTAGAAAAAGTTCTGGAAGTATGTGAAAAGTCAATTTAGTATTAAATTAGGAAAAAATGTCAATTTATGGTTGCAGGAGGTATTGTACTTGAGTATAAATTTTCTGAAAAAGGCGT
Source organism: Phalaenopsis aphrodite (assembly GCA_003013225.1). Lineage (NCBI taxonomy): Eukaryota > Viridiplantae > Streptophyta > Magnoliopsida > Asparagales > Orchidaceae > Phalaenopsis > Phalaenopsis aphrodite. Next base: position 948,484 of record NEWO01000161.1, on the reverse strand, counting down.
GGAGGTAGATCCTGCAATAATCTAAGTTATAGAAAAATTACCACCGCCTACTAATGTTAAAGGGGAGAGAAGTTTTCTAGGACATGCTGGTTTTTACAGGCGCTACATTAAAAAATAACTAAGCCTCTATGCCAACTTTTGGAAAAAGATACGAAATTTGATTTTATGAAGAATGAAAAAAAGCATTTGAATTTTTAAAGAAAAAGTTAGACATTGCACCTATAATAGTACCACCTGACTTGGAAAAACCATTTGAAATAATGTGCAATGCTAGTGATTATGCTATTGGGGCTGTATTAGGACAAAGACACGATAAAGTTTATAAAGTTATATATTATGCTAGTAAGACTCTAAATGATGCTCAAATTAATTATACCACTACTAAAAGAGAGTTATTAACTATTGTTTATGCCTTTGATAAGTTTAGACCTTATTTAATTGCAACTAAATGTATAGTGCATACAGATCATTCTGCTATTAAATACTTAATGCAAAAGAAGGATGCTAAACCAAGATTAATTAGTGGATACTTATATTGCAAGAGTTTGATTTTACCATGATTGATAGAAAGAGAAATCATAATCAAATAGGTGATCATTTGTCTAGAATAGAAATAAAAATATTAACTAATTTTGCAAATGAAATTTTAGATAATTTCCCTGATGAACAATTATATAGTATTGATGAAATGAATGTACCGTGATATGTTGATATAATGAATTATATTATAAGTGATATTCTGCCACCTGATATAAAAAAATCTACAATTAAAGAAGTTTATATATGATTCAAAAGACTATTTTTGGGATGACCCATATTTATATAAACAATGTAAAGATCTAATTATTAGAAGATGTGTGCCTTATGAAGAAACTCACAAGATAATTGAAAGTTACCATGATTCTAAATTTGGAGGACATTCATAACAAACAGAACTACATATAAAATTTTACAAGCTAGATTTTATTGGCCTACTATTTTTAATGTTGTTAATGAATATATTAAAAGATGCGATAGATGTCAACGTGTAAGAAATATTTCTAGAAGAAATGAAATGCCTCTAAATTACGCATTGGAAGTTGAAATTTTTGATGTGTGGGGATTAGATTTTATGGGACCATTTATGTCTTCATTTGGAAACCTATATATATTACTTGCTGTTGATTATATGTTCAAATGGATTGAAGTTATTGCTGTACCTGGATGTGATGCTCGAAGTGTTTCTATATTTTTAATTAAAAATATTTTTATAAGATATGAAATGCCGAGAGTAATTATTACTGATGGAAGATCTCATTTCAGGAATAAGAGAATCAAAAAATTAATTAAGAAATATGATATTATGCAAAGATTATCTACTGCTTATCATCCTCAGACTAGTGATCTAACAGAGATATCAAATTGTGAAATTAAACACATTTTAGAAAAGACTGTAAATCCTTATAAATTGGATTGCTCTGGTAGAATTGACACAACATTATGGGCATATAGAACTTCTTATAAGACTCATATAGGAATGTTCCCATACAGGCTGTTATTTGGAAAAACATGCCACTTACCTGTAGAATTAGAGCATAAAGCATTTTGGGCTATTAAGGAATTTAATTTTAATCTAAAAGATGCTAGTGAGGAAAGATTATTGCAACTCATTGAACTTGAGGAGATTAGAAATGAAGCATATGAAATGCAAAAATCTATAAAAAGAAAATGAAAATATGGCATAATCATAAGATTATTAAGAAGAAATTTGAACCTAGATAAGAAGTTCTATTATATAATACAAGATTGAGATTATTTCCAGGAAAACTAAAATCCAGATGGTTAGGGTCATCTAAGGTAATTAAAGTCTATCATTATGGAACTGTTGTAATTAGAGATCCTAACACTGGAAAGATATTTAAATTTAATGGGCATCGTTTGAAACATTATTATGAGGGGCACATACCTCAATTTAAAGAAGTTTTAAAGTTAAGTCAACCCAACTAAGCAAATAGTATGTCAGGCTGACGACGTTAAACCAAGCGGGTTTTGGGAGGCAACACATACTTATATGTTTATGTATTACTATTTAGTTTGTTAAGTGTCTTATATATTATTAGATAATAATTCTACACAATTATATTTATTATAAATTAAGTAAAATATTAGTATTGGAAGAAAAGTTGGAATTTAATTGAATGAAAAATGAAAATCGCAAAAAATTTGGCCACTGGCGCCGACGGCGCCCAAGAAAGCAAAATTTAGTGCCGGCAGCGCCCATCAGGAGCGCCGGTGGCGCCGAGAGAGATTGGACGATTTCTATGACTTTTGGCTCACTTTAAGGGGATTTTGATCCATAATAACTCCCGGGAGGTGTTTTTAAAGTCCTAAAAACTTCCTAGGACACCTAGAAACTTTTTATTTTCGGATTCCATGGCTTCCAATTCCTAAAATACTTCAAGGTATGGAGTTTTCAATAGAAAAAAGTTTATTAGTTTTGACGCACTAAGATTATGCGATAAAGTTATTGCGAGAAGAGATTGACCAAGGAAAGATAATTTGTTAATCATGGGTTTATCAATCCAAGTTCTCTAGTTGATAAGATCATTCTGCATAGTCGATTAGAAGTTCTGTGTTACACTACCGCTACTGTTGTTTTATCTGTAGTGAAGAAATTTTATGCAAATTTATATGGAATTACTCAAGGAGTTGTCTTCGTACAAGGTAAGGCTGTACCATTTACTCCTGTGAAGATTAATGAATTGTATATGATATAAAATGTTCCAATCTATTATTATGCAAATTTCATTCCTACACGAGATTTGATGCAAGATATTTATAACTTTCTAACGGATGAAAGTGATATGTGAGAAGTACGAGATAAAGGATATATTAGTTTTTCTGCTTCATCAATTAATCCAATTTCAAAGCATTGTCATTTCTTTATTTGTGTTAAATTACTCCCTACTATGAAGATCAGTAGAGTCACCAAGGAGAGTGTTATTTTAAACTATTGTATTCAAATGAAAAAACCTATTGATATAGGTTCAATTATATTTAAATCTATGATGGGAATCATTATGAATCGGCCAATTTATGGATTTGGGCATCCTTCCTCGATTTTTCTGATATGCAGTCAATCACAAGTGCCATATGAATGTTAGGAAAAAGTTTTACTACCATGGAAGCCCATGATCCCTTTTGATGATCAGTATGTTGGTAATGGAAATGAAACACTAAATGCTATTATACATCATTCTTCACATGCTTGATCTCATTTAATGCCACAAACAGTTGGAATTTGTCTTGCTTTAGAGAAGAAATTGAAGAAAATTGAAAGATAACTGTTGACCTCACTTTTGGTTGAGGTCTAGAAATTTCTTTAGTAGCCTAGGTCTAGCCATAGGACTTTCCTATGGACTAGTCTTAGAAAACTAGAAAAGGTACCCTCACCATTAGAAACTCAAAACTCTTATCTTTACTCAACTTGAAGTTCCACATATTGGTCCTAACCTCTAGCACTTAGTAGGTAAGATCATTATGAGGGAGCTGAAGAAGAGTTCCTATAGAATTACTTGGCCTTAGGATTGACCCTAGGTGTTGGTTTAAAGTTAAGGTACACAATATCCTCACAATACCCTGGCTAAGACCAATATATAAGGACCCAAAATGAAGATTTCATTAGTCTATGACTCATTTAAAATGGTTCTCTACCCAATTGCACTTGAAATACCCAACTTGGCCTTTTGCCCCTAGGCACCTCCAAATTACCTCACTGCTCTTGGGACCCAAATTTGGCCAAAATTCCCAAATTTTGCCAAAATACCGAAAACTGATCAAAAATCATTCTAAACACTTTGAATACATCCAAATTTGCCAAAACTGACAAAAATTTTCAAAAATGGCCAAATTACCAAAATACCCCTCCATGGCCCAAAAAAATCCAAAAATTCCAAATATTCCAAAAAAATCCCAATAAATCCAAAATATTCCCAATTTCATTTTTTCCAACTACACCATGACCCAATTTGGCCAATTTGACCATCTTTAACCAAAATCCCCAAATTGTCCTTTAAAGACCCAAAATTCCTTAAATCCATCCCAAGTGTCTATCAATTGATCTTAATTGATCCCAATTCCAATTCTAAACTCAAATTCACTTTTTATATGACCAAAATCAACCAAATCCAGGCTCAATTGGCCCATAATTTGAGCCCAATTTTGATTTGGGTCAAAACCCCAATATTGACCATAAGACTTAATCTCACTCAATTGAACCCATAGCTTAGTCAATTGGCCTCAATTAATATTGTAAAATCTTTATAACATTCTTACACATAAAAATAAACCATAAATTGGCGTTGATGAAACCTCAAATCCATTTGATTTTGGTCTAAATCCAAAATTCCCAAAATTAGCCCCAGTATTGGCTAACACCCCAAATCTCAACAATTGAATGCCCTAAACCTTAAATTGGAATCCAATTTTTGTTGAAAATCCTTTGTAAGGTCATTTTTGATCAAACACAGTAATCAATTTGAGCTTAATCCAAAGTTAGCTCAAGTTTGACTCAAATTAGATCTATATCCTTAATTTGGGTCTAAACCAAAACCCATCAAAATCCATCCAAATTGACCATCAAATCAACTTCAAAACAATTTTCATCATTCATGAAAATTGTTCATTATGATGTTTTACACCAAACAAAACAATCAATTTGGACTTAGGCGATGGCTAGCCCAAGTTTGACCCAAACTTAGCCCAACATGCTTAAAATGGGTCAAAAATAAAAAATCTACCAAATTGATTAACCAATTGACCTCAAAATGACTTTCACCCTTCATGAAAGTTGTTCCTCATGGTCTCTTACACCAAATTCAATATTTAATTGGGCCAATTGACATGCCTAACTTAGTTCAAACACAATATTTGGTCATATGGACTTATGACCAAATCCAAACTAATTGAGCTTGGTATGGTCAAATGAGCTTTACCATAACTCATCTTAGACTTTAGGGTTGAGTTTAAAGCCAGCCACCAACCCATGGTTAAGCTTGATATTTATCTCATGGGTAAATTTTTTTCTTAAATTCTTAAAGGGATAATAAAGAGGTTAAATCAATGTACTTGCCATACCACATGTCCATACCCTATGGTGCCATTTTTACTGATCATTATAAGTTTTAACCCTGATCCTACCCTTGGTTAGCCATTTTAACCCAAGCTAAAGCCCAAAACCGTGAGCCCCTACATGGCCAAGACCCAAATTCATGCCAAGAGGCCACCTCAGCCCAAATTGAGCTAAGAGCTCCTCTGCTTGACACCTAAGCAGTGGGGCTAACCCCTCAATTGGCCAGCCAAGCATCCCATTGGCCAATTTCTATAAAAAATTTTTTCACTAAAGCCTACCAAATTCCTCAGAGAGCTTCTCTAAGAGTCCTTTAGTACATTCCAATCCACTTCCCTCTCCCAATTCCACCATAGGAATCCAATTTTGGGTTTGAATTCCTGCCTGAAACTAGGAAAAATTCCAATCCCAACCTACACAACACCAAACTCCCAATAGATTGTCCCAACACCTTCACAACAGTGAAAGAAGCCAAAGCCCCATCAATTCCCCCTCTGAAATAGCCTCTACCATAGCTCTCAACCAACACCCAAAATCGGCTTTGGTTAAAATCATACATAGGCTTTACACCAGAGCCAGAGGCTTCATCCCTAAGCTCTTTGGGATCTAAAAAAGGTGTGAAGAATCTCTGATTGAGGCTAAACCTCTCGGAGCAAAGGTATAACTCACTTACTTTCCCGAGCCTTCGCGAGCTCTACATTTATAATGGCTTGATTTCATAGCATGTTTACCATATAGATGTATTCATCTCTTCAATACAAACATTTTAAAAAAGTAATCATCAAAATCCATTAAGAAATGAGAGAGATATTAAGGTTTTAAAATGGACGGCTTTCGGTTAAGGCCATTGGGGACGATGAACAGATGCCGTCCATCCTCGTGTGTATTGAATGGACGACAAAGATCAGGACGCGTGGCAATTGAGTCAGAAGACGGCGTTGAATAGGAGCGCGCCGCATGGCTTTTTGACGGATCCGACGATCTAGTTAGCCCGCGGTTTGAATAAATAAATAGGATATTTAATAAATTAAAAAAATAGCCCCTAAATTTCAAAAATCCATATTTTTTCATAGAAAATTCATAAAAATAAAATAAAAATACCCTCTTGCTCACTGAACAGAGGAGAATCATGTGGAAATATCTTCACATTAATGTGATGCATAAATTATTTTTAAAAAATAAATTAGGGTTAGGGGTTTTTCAATTCTCCATTCAGGTTGGAATATCACCTTGACCCCAAATTTTTATATGTTGTAGCCTTTGTCTAGATGCATAATTTGAGCATTTTTTCAAAGACATAGGAGATCTCTAGATAGAGATCTTAATTTTCTAAGTTTTTATGTATTTTCTGTTCAAATAATTATAGAAAATTGTATGTGGCTTAGAAAATTCTACAAAAATTCACTTAAGTTTCCTATGGCTAGAGTAGTCTTAGGAAATAATTTCATGATTTTTAAGAGTTAAAACATCAGTGTTTTGAGTAAACCCTAATTTGTTTAAAACATTTAATTTGGAGAATATAAAGATCAAAATCATTTGATTTTTATTCTTCACTATGGTTTATGAATCAGAGAATTCACCATAAAAATTTCAAAGGATTTTGGGATCATTTGATATTTTTAATTGATTTTTAAAGATCATCATCAAATTGAACATTTAAATAATTTTTAAAAATCAAAATATAACTCTAAAGATTATGAAACTTAGTTTTTTGAGTTCTTTGATATTAGAAGGATTTAATAAAAATAAAAATATATTTAAAATAAAAACTTAATTTTTAGGTTATTTTTAATTATTTTTAATAATTAAAAATAAAAAAAAATAATAAGATATTAAAATCATGGAAATATTTCAAATTACTTCCTAAACACTTAGGAATCATTGGAATATTTT
>NEWO01000161.1:917188-936828 GCA_003013225.1 Phalaenopsis aphrodite | reverse complement strand
AAACTATGAAAATTATGGGGTCAGTTTGACTTCATCTTTTTCAAAACTAAAATTTTTAACGTCCTTCCGAAGCGGGCAACAGGATTTCAATTCTGATGACCGACAGCTTCTTACGGGCAAACCCCATACCAAAAATAGTGCCGACAATAACTTCAAAGTATTATGACTGCAGTGTACCTTTTTGAACACCTAGATTAGAGAATGAAAGAGAATTTTGATCACACTGAAACTTTCAAAGCAGGATTAATTTGGATGTTTAAGGAAAAGAGGTGGATCGAAGAAAATTTGATAAATCAATTCGCATACCGATCCTTCTACAACCTTTATGTTCATTACCAATCTATGGGAGATATTAGAGGTGGTGATAACACTAAAGATGAGGCTGAATGATTGAAGATTATGAATTCTCTACTTGTTTAAAAATGTTTACGTGTTTAGTGTAATCGTGTCAATTTGATTTAAGTTTGATTTGGTTTATTCTGAACTTTGATTATGTGTATAGTTTTGTGTCAGTGTTTAGTGTTGTGGCTTGATTTCGACGTTGATTTATGATTAGTTTACTTCATAGGTGTGAATTTGTGATTTGTGAAATGTGTTTGTAAAAAATGTGTTTTCATATATAAAAGTTAGTTTTTTGTTGTTTGTGAAAATGATTGTTTGTGAAATGTGTATTTATGAATTTAGATAAAATTTGTGTTTAAAAATACTAAAAATTTTTTTGGAGAAAATTGAAAATTTGAAAAATCAAAATAATGAATTTCGATCCTTCAGCGCCGACGGTGCAGACATTGGCGCCGACGACCCCTTCGACCCAAGAGCGGTGAATTAACCCTTTAATTTGGGATTTTCACCATAAACCTCCATTTTTACCCCTTAAGTCACCTGCAACCTTTGGTTTTGCACCTAGGGCTTGATTTTGGGTGGATTTGAGGTGATTTAGAGGCAAAGGAACTTCAGATTTTATCTTCTCTAGGTAAGAGCTTCAAATTAAAATAAAAATTTTTTATTTTCACTAAAGATTTTTCTCACACTGACTAGATCCAAAATTTTGAAGTTTTTTTGAGAGATTTTGAGAAAATGCTTTGGTGAAAAACTCTTACTTAGTGGATTTGAGTTTAAAGTGGTTTACATTTATTATTTTCAGAATTTTGGGATTTATTCAAAATTTTTTCAAAATGTTCTAGATTTCCTATGGCACCTAGATCGAGCAAAATGAAATAGAATATGACAAGCAAAGGTTTATTAGCTTTAGAGCTAGTGCTCAATTTCATAGTTTTCAAAAAAATTAAAAAGCGATTCAGGACTAAGGTTTTAAAAATTTGGGAGGAGAAGTTGAACGATTATTATCGCTCGATAGTGGGAAAACTTATGCTTTTTACCACCGATGTGATTGTTGGATTGTGATAGAATTTTATGCCAACTTTCCTGAGGCTTCTGATTATTTTATTTTTTTTGAGGAAAAAGGGTGGAGTTTACTCCAAGAAAAATTAATGAGTTTTATCAAATAGAAGATGTTTATAGATGCCACTATCATTTGTTTTCTACTACAGATCAAGCCTTAGATGAAGTTATTTCTTTTCTAACTAGTGAGAAAGAGTCTTGGAAAATAAAAAATGGAGTTAAAGTTAACTTTCTTCGTTCTATGTTAAATGTAGTGTCTAAGGCTTGACATTATTTTTTTTCTGGAAGGATGATTCCAACGAACCATCATAGTGAAGTAACCAAGGATAGAGTCAACCTTAACTGCTGTATTTAGCAAGTGATGGATATAAATGTAAGCTCTATCATTTATATGAACATTCGATTTATTGCTCTAGGAGAGACCACTGGTGGATTGGCGCACCCTGCTCTCATTTACACACTTTGTGAGCATGCAGGAGTTGATTTCAAACCTGAGGATGAGAGGATTGAGCCTCAGAGACCGATTGGGCCTACCAACATCAAGACTTATGAGTCCCATGTTGATTGGAGATCTGGAAGACATGCTAGAGATATTCCTTCTACTTCTAAAACCTCTACTTTTAGTGAGCCTACTTCAAGTGACCGCAGCAACAGGGAGTTGTTAGAACAGATGATAATTCAGGAGGGAGATTTTTTGAGTATGGATCATAGGATGCATAATGTAGAGGCCAGAAATGCTCACACTAATGATCTAATTTGCAAGAAATTTGAGTATGATGCTGCTTATGATGATGCTTTAGTAAGATACCTGAGGGGTGACCATACAGTTCAGTTCCCTATTCACCCTACTTATACTCCATATCAACAACAGAAGTTAGATGTCGATGATGAAGAAGATAATGAATGATGATCTTTTTGTTTATTTATTTGTGTTTGTACTGTGTGATTGTATTGTTTATATTGTGATGTTGTTGAAGACTTTGTTTGTTATGTAATGTGAAACTGTAATGTGGAAAACTGTTTTCATTTTTAGAGTTTAGTTTAGTCTGTTGTTATTTTCAACACTTCGTTATGTATTGTGATTAGCTCTTTCTCAGCAAATTTTATATGTATTATGTGCAATTTAATGTTTTTAGCATTGTAGTATTAATGTTAGCACCTGCATTATTTCAAAATTTATGTTAAAAAATCAAAATCTCCAACATGCATGATTTTTTTTATGTATTTAATGCTTTCTTTGACCCTTCATTTTTAAAGTTCTTCATGTAAAATTCTTTTAAAAATTTAAGTTTGGGGAAAGAAGAAAAATCATTTTTAGAAAAAGAGAAGGAAATTAATATTATTTGTCCTCATTTAACTATATTTTCAATAATAAAGGTTAATTCTAGGGGATAAGATATTTGGTAAAAGAGAATAAGACTATGTTTTTCTATTTCAAGAAAAGAAATTTGTATTTTTGAAGTATTAAAAATATTAAAAGATTCATGTAAAAAGAAAAGAATTTAACTTTATAAAATCTTTAAGTTAGTATAAATTTGTTAAGTGAAGAACTGTAAAAAGTTTTTAACTTTAAGAAGAGGATAGTGAAGTTCAAAATCATTAAAGGCTATCCAAATATAGTAATCCTCACATATAGAAAATAAAAAGAAAAGAAAAAGAAAAGAAAAAGAAAAGATGCGGGGGAGAAGCTTGAGGAGATGCCTAATTAAAAATTGGCTTCACTTGAATCAACTTAAGGAAAAAGATTTGGACACATTTTTCTAAACTTTTGATTTGAATATTAACTTAATTGTTAATAAAGTTTTATGAAGTTCTTTTTCATATGATTTTCCTAAGTGACTTTAATATAATAAATTGCAATTTTTCTTGAAAAGAATAGATGATTAGAAACCTTAAACTTAATTACTGAATATCCTTACACCTTTAGTATTAACTAAAGTTGTTTTGAATTTTTCTATTATATTTAGAGAACTAAAATATGGAAGTCTAAAAGTTAAATTCTTTACCATAAGTCATATTTTTATGCAGTAGAGAAGTTACTTGAGGAGAAGTAACATGTAAGTTTGGGGGATTTTGATACACCAAAAATAATACATTTTTAAACCCATATTTTATACCTGTTTTATGTGATATTGCACTTTAATGGAAGGTATTTTGATGTTTTCTTGCAAGTTGTTGATTTTTAGGGCTTAAAGTAAAAAGGAAGTAAAAAGGCTGAATTTTGGAGTCAAAATGACATTTTTGAGGGAATACTCAGCACCGAAAGCGCTAAGGTTAGCGCCGACGGCGCAAAACAACTGAAAGCTGAAGGATTTTTACTTAGCGCCGATGATGCCAGACTGACGCCAACGGCGGTCAGACCACGTTTCTAGAAGGTTCGATGTATTTGGATGATTTTTGAAGAGTTTTTGGAGGCACCTTTAGGAGAACCGACCTTGTGCTTTATTTGGGGCTGAATTTCATCAGAAAAGGGGCTCCTCTACATATCTTTCTCATGAAGTTTGAGTATTTTCCTCTATCTTTTCCCCTACTATGAGATATAGAGAAATGAAGAGATAATATGAATGTGCCATAATTAAAATATAAAATAAATTGTGATGATTTTTCAACTCCAAACTTAATTTACTTTTCAATTTGGCCAATTGTTTTGTTTAAATATGTTGTGAAACATATGATTCGGGAAATGGAGTATGCATTCTACAACAGAGTGAGGATCACATTTGATTTCATGAAGGAGAAATTTGTTCATGAAATTAAGTGCAAATAAATAGGAAAATATTCTTTGTTGGGTGTAGAATTGGAGAATCTTTAGGGTGACAGACTAAAATCCCCAATTTGGTCTTAGTGTTTAAAAACTAAAGCAAGAGTTAGCTTTCAGGTGAAGGGAAGTGGGAGCTCTGGAGTGGGATCTAGTGTCCTCTTAACCTAGCCATGGATTTATGGATTAAAATTAAGATTAACTAATGATTTTCTATGCATTGTGTCAGGGTAGAGAATTAAAATCGCTATTATTTGTCACAATACACATTACAAAGATTTATCTTATCTCATTTCACCAGAATTTTATTGTAGTGGGAATGATGCTTTTTCACATAAGAAACCTTCATTACATAAACATAGTTAGTAGATTAGTAGTTATTATTAAAAAATTGCATTTCAATTTTCCTAATTTTTAAGTAATTTAGTTTAGTTAATATCTCAACATTCGAAATTAGTGACAGTGATTTTATTTGTTTTCTGTAAATTTCCTGATAAAATTTATCATTGCTAATTTACACCTTTCCCTGGGATCGATATTTGGAGCTTAAATAGAAAGTCCATTATAACTTGATAACGATACATATACTTGCATAGAATCCCATTATTAATTACCTATAATTATATATATTTTACACAACTTACTTTTCATACAAGGATCAAGTTTTTGGCGCTGTAGTGGTGTCAACTTCATAAATCCTTACATTAATAAAATAAGAATCATACTCTTTACCTCATAAATCTTTCAATTTAATTCAAGTAACTTTGGAAATTTTTTGGATTGCTACTCATGGATTAATTAAGACACCACAGAAGACTTTTGTATTTTTTAATTTTTAATTTTATTTTCTGGAATTATTTTAGTTCAAAAATAAGGATTTTCAAAGTTAATTGATTTACTAAATTAAAACACACCCTCTACCATTAAAAAAATTATTGGAGGTTTACATGGGTGAAAAAACCACTCTGTCTAATTTTCATGATTTTTTGAATTAAACTTTAGTTATTATAATTTTTTGTTGGTTTAATGAATAAATAAATAGAAAATATATTTTATTTAAAAACTTCCTTTTATATTTTTCTTCAATCTCTCTGATTTTAGAGAACCTAGAGAGATACATTTTATATTTTTCTGATTTTATTCTATTTTCTATAAATTTTTAAGTAAAACAAATATAGGAAAATACATTTAATTTTTAAAATCATATTATTATGATCCGAAAAATTTATGGAAAGGTTTTAAAGTTGTTCTCTTCAATTAGGAAGTGAATTATGACATTTTTTTACACATTTTGGGTATGTTTATGATTTTTTTTATTTTTATTCAACATTTAATTAAGAAAATAAGCAAAAAATAAACTTTTTTATTTTGACAACGATTTTATTTTTCTTGGATAGCTCTGAAATTAAGTAAATGCCCAAACTACTTTTGTAGTTTTTTGAATTATTTTTTATTTTTTATAATTGTTTTAAGTTTAAATACCTATTTTCTTAGAAAAATATTTTTTTACAATAAGAATAATTTTTATGGTTGTACACTTTTTACCGGGCCTAAGATGATTTTCTTCAATTTTGGTTATTTTGGTGATTTTTTTGAGTTCTTTCGTATTTTCTTATTTTTGGTATTTTTATTAATTTTAAAATAGAAAAATTGGTTTTAAAATTTTAAAATTAGATTTTTATTTTTCTTAAGTTCCTCTGATCATAGTTAACCTACCAAACTAATTTTTGTAATTTTCTGATTTATATTTTATTTTTTAGAATTATTTTAAGCAAAATATGGGTGGTTTAATTTGAAAAATAGGTTTACCAATGTTAGTGGAGTTCTCTGACTTTGGAAAGATCAGAGAACATCCCTAAACATGTGAGAAATGAACCCTCCAAATTCTATATTTTTTGGGGTTATTATTTAATTATTTATGATTTAATGGAATTTTAGAGTATTTAATTAATGTATAAATAAATATTAGGAAAATAATTTGATTTTTAGTGCACGTTATTCTCTTCTTCTTACTAGCACAAGGGTATTTTAATTCTATTTTTATCATTTTTCTGCACCAATTTATAAAATTTTAAAGTTTTTATATTATTTATTTTAGAAAATACCCTATTTATCTAATAACCCATACGACACTAACTGGATCTTCAACATCTCTGAAAGCACACGTGGCACGCTCCCATTCACATACCTTAATGCGTCAGCTGGCATGCGGCAAGTGGTTCCCGCACCATCCCCTGGTCCGACTGCATCCAAGCCGTCAATTTAATACACAGAAAAACAAATGATATCCATTCATCGTGCTCAATAGACTCGACCTGAGAACCATCCAACTTCTAAGCCTAATATCTCACTCGATTGTCAACTAAATCTCATGGGGTTTGTTTCTATAGCTTCATTTAGGTGAGACAAACCTATCTATATGATTACATGCATATGAAATTAAAACTAATTCACAAATGTTGAAACCGAGAGCAAAATGAAAAATTTCAAGCTATACCTTGGTTATAGAGGTGTGGCCTCGAACATTCTTCAAGCATTGGATTGATCTGAGCTAGGGTCCAAGTATAAGTTCTACCAACAGGTAGTTTGACCTTGGTCTAGCTCTAGCGCAAAGGGCCTAGAATGATGGGGTGTTGATGTGGAATGATGTTTAGGAGTATGGAGAAGCTATTGGGTAGCTCAATTTAGAATTTGCAGGTGGTTTTTCCGAAGGCTAAAAATTTCCCTAGATTTTGGTGGCTAAATTGGGCTTGGGTGGTAGAAATCAACGACTGAAGAGAGTGGGCTTAGGCTTATAGTCACTGTGGGAAGCTTTAGAAGCAAATTTGTGGGGCAGGGGTGGGGAGTTTACTCAACAAAACTTCATTTCTTTCTTCAGGCCATGGAGATTGCTCAGTTTATAGAGGAGGCCATGACTACCATCATGGCAAGCCGTGGTAGCCAAGGGGTTGCATAAGTGGAGGGAATAAAAGTTCTGATGACCAATGGGGATGAGCCACATTAGGCAGGTCAAATTTTAAGTTTTCCCAAATTGGAGCATCATGAGTTTGGCATTTTCTGGTACCCAGGTTGGCTAGTTGGCCAAGGCAAAGCCTCCGAGTTTAGGGTGGTTAGGGAGGTTTAATGGTTAGCTCAATTATGCTCCAAGGAGATTACAAGGCTTTGGCCCAAAGGGGAAGTGAAGTTTTGGCAAATTGGCTAGGTTTGGGTTCAATACCTTGGTCCGAGGGTTAGTCTTGATTCATGGTGGTTAGGGTGAGTCCGATGACTCTGAAACAGTTTTAGGTGGGTTTGAATGGCTGGTTTGGGTTTGAAACCAAGGTTTGGATGTAACATGAGAGAGGAAAGTCCAAGAGAAAGGGGAAGAAGGAAGGTTACCTCCACTTGCCAAGTTTGATACGTTTGACCTCATGATGCCCTTGGATGGCTTCATGAGGCATGCCATGCCATGTATTGGACCATGGGGGTGCTTCATACAAAAGGAATTTTGGATTTTCATGCATTTAAGTAGAGAAAAGGTCAACATGCCATTTTTGGATAAAGTCTCATGTGTATGCATGTAATGATTGTTATGATGCCCATGATGGATTTTTTAAATTTAAATGGGATGATAAGGATGCGTTTTCTAATGTGGGAACTTGGGAAATTTCAAATTAATGCCTCATGAATTTAAAAATGTTCATGTCAATGGGCTCTTAAGAATGCATGAAGAATTTAATATTCAAATTTATCAAAGCCTATTCAAATTGGGTTTAGTTTTGGTTAAAACTGGATTTGAATTTGACTTTGGGTAGGTTGGGAGTAAATGGGGCGAAAATTGGGGCTAATTTGGTCAATTGGGTGCAAATTAGGGATTTTGTGCTTTAAGGGCAATTTTGGTAATTTTAGGTAAATTTGTTTCAATTTGGATGACGTGGAGTGGCTCAACATGTTTTTTGGTGGAAATTTGGGAATTTGGGCTACTTTGAGGATTTTATGGTTTTATATGTATTTTTTGTAATTTTGTGGAGCTTTGGGGGGTTGGAAACCAAGGTAGGACATTTAGGTGGAATTGGAGGCCATTGGACGTACCAACCATGACATTACCCCTTAGATGCCATAAGACCAATGGGAAAACCCATTTTGGATCCTCCTTGTGTTGGTCATAGCTAGCCTAGCTAAGGGCTAAGGGCTAAGGGCTTGGGGACCACCCACATGAGTTTGCAAAAGAGTGGGGGAATGGGTTAAGAGTAGGTGATTTTAGGTTTTATGTGTGTGAGTTTGTGAAAGGTTCAAGTATGTGTGTGTGAAATCCTAACCAAGACCAAGCCACCCAAGGCTAACCCTAAGGCCTGACAATCATATGGGGACTCCCCTTGAGCTCCCCCATGTTGGTTTCAACCCTCTAAGTGCTAGAGGTCGAAACCATACATGTGGAACTCCAAGAATAATAAAGATGTGTTTAGAGTTTCTAATGGGTAGGGTTCCATCAGTAGTCCTCTAGGATAGTCAACTAGAGAGTCTTATGGCTAGATCCTAGGCTTCTAATGAAGAAGGACTAGACCTCAACAAAAGTGAAGTCAACATTCTTTATCTCTTCCTTTTTTTCATTTTCATTTTCTTTCTTTTCTTTAGGATCTTTTTCACATCTATAAAATGATTAATCAATCTAGATAGAACTTTAAGGATTTTAAATTTCACTGTCATCCCTTCAAGTAAAACCCATCACTCTCCTTTACTTTTAAAATATTTTCAAAGTTGAAAGTATTAATTAGAATAAGTTTTTAATAGAAGCTCAATTCATGTAAATTATAAATCTAAGGAAACCAAAATTTTCAAATATACAACTATTTTTTATAATTAATAGTAAAATCATTTTTCTACTTGTTTTATACAAAAAAACTTAACTTTAGACCGGTCTTATTTACATAGAATTTCAAATAAATATACTATATCATTCCTATAATCAAAATTGATGCAAACAAAAGTTAACACCACATACCTTAAGTCCTTTTAGAAGCATAATAATTTTAAGTGTAAGTTAATGAGGACAAATAAATTTAAGCTTTTTAAAATTTTTGCCTCCCAACTTATTTTTTTAAGCATTTATAACATTCAAAACATAAAGATAAGTAGAGAGAAAATAGTACTAAATTAATTTCTACCACATGAGTTTGTCATAAAAAGTATACACATATAAACAAAAAAGGCATGTATGCTGCAGTACGTGAATCTCAGTTTAACAGTTTAACTTGAAATTTGCATTAAAAAGAACAACAATATCACAACCGACAAGTTCACATAAAGTTTAGAACAACAATAAATACTAATCCATTGCATCCATAATATCGGCAATAAGAGAGAATGTTCAATACAACAAAATAAAAATTAAATACAACATTATAGTAGCAAGGAAAATAAAGACATCATCAGTACATCACATCAAAATGAAAATCTACTCGTCATCCTGATCATCATCATCAGCATCACCACAAACTTCAGCATCAGCTTCCTCCTTTGAATCCTCCTCCAGTACTATGCTCAGCTCATACAACTGGTAAAGAGGATATGTATTGAACTCCATTATTTTTTCACCCCCAATCCACTGATTATGTCTATGCATTTCTATTTGAGCAACTCGGAACTAGACTTGACGGCCAAATCTTCTTTTGTTTTGACAATCCAAGTATGACAAATGCTCTTTAAATCTGCATACCCCACCATATAGAATTGCAATATCGTGTCCAACCCATTCCAAATGTTATACAAATGTCTCCCTTTGAGTAGGAGGTCATGATGGATAAGAAGTAGAAGAGCTAGGCTCCCTCTTTTCTGATCCTTTTCTAACATTAGCATGCCAACTATAATACTAAATTTTTGCTGCCAAGATTGGCTTTAAGGGACAAAGAATCTCCTCCTCACCACTAATTGCACATTCCACAAATCGGCATAAGGAAAAGATAATAGATGATGTCCTAAACCAAGCGTTGATCCTACCTCTGGGGTATTAACTATAGAATAATGAATGATAGAACCAACAGTAATATATCCTACCTCTTCAAGATGCAATAACTTAAACGGGCATGTTTCTGACCTAACCTGCAATTACAGAGTTATTTAAGTTTCATGGAAAAAAACTTGACCTAGTTTCTTTTAAGCGGCAAGTGTGCAAAATGAATATTTTATAGAGTTTAAAATTTGATTTATAATTTACTCACTAGGGGTTCTATGAAATTGCATGTATTTTTCAAGTAATATAGTGTTTTATTTAAGACCCAGAGCATCAATCCCATAAAGAAGCGAGGTAAGAAATCCCTTTAGGTAAGTTCTAGTACACTATTATCATGTTTTAGTTTATAATTTCTGAAAAGTTTGATTTTCTTAAATTTACTACTTTAATTTTAAATTAAAATTACTAAATTATGTAAAAACTGAATCTATGGAGGCTGGTTAAATTTTGGAAAGTTTTTATAAAATTAAAATTCTTTTTCCCTTTATAATGAGATCATAATCAATGTAGGAATCAAATGTTTAGAGGTTTAAATGTAGTTTTATGACAATTAAGAGCAATCCTATCTGTACCCTCTTCCAAGCGCATAAAGAACATTGGCTAACCTAGAGTTAAGTTCCTAAATCTTAGGTTATACTGGGTAGGTTCTAGCTTGTCACTCTAGATTACCCACAACGCCCTCGCTTTAGGACTAACCGATCCTTATGTTCCAAACTCTAGCTCAAACTAGTTAAGGTTCTAGTCTGTCACCCTAGAATCACCAATTTACACCCATAAAAACTTATCTCTCTATCTATTTGCACTAACCAATGGGCTACCTTATCACCCACCAAATTAATGTGATTCTTCCTAGTTGAGGAATACACAGCTCTCCCGGGTCTTTATGGATTCACAACAAGTTTTAACATACCAATTGACCAGATTGATTATGTAAATTAAGTATGAAGTAAAGAATCATCACAAGTATGGAATAAAATAAATCTTAAACAACTCAAATCCTACACACGATTAGTTCTTATTGCAAGGATAAAGAGTAAGGAAAACTACTTATTAAGCACAAATAAAACACATAGATTCTTCATTAAAAATGGCATTGAAATCGTACAAATATATTGCACTAATATAAAGGAAATACAAAAAAGAGTCAAAAAATTATCTTTATAGAAGATTCACGCCCTCCTTGCATAGCAATTAACTATCCCTTACACTTCTCTCCAAAGCTCCAAAAGTCACCACGACTCCAAAAGGCACTTCCTCCCCTTATACACACACGCACAAACACACACTCACACACTCCCGCCTCTCTCACACTCCTCCATTTTTCCTCAAGAGACACCAAGCCTCATATAATATAACCTTCAAAATCCCAAGAGTCCTTCAGATGCCCCTTCAAAATTCATCCACATAAATTTAATTTTGAGAAAAATTGATTATGGTGCCGAGGCACCAGATTTTGGCACCATGGTTTTGGGTTCTCCTTTTTCACTTACAGGGTTTGACATCTAGGCGCCAGAAGGTGCCAGTTTATGTTTTGCTCCCTTGCTCCATTTGACCCAATTTTATTTTGATATTTCTCCTTTTTCTCCAAAACTCCATTTATTGTATCTAAAACCAAAAAAATATGCAAAATACCTTTCTTTAACGTTTAATATCATTAAAAATGAGCATGAAATGTATATGAAAAATTAACACATTTTTAGGCATGTCAGATCCATCGTTACTTCACTAGATTTTGTCAATGGAAGTAATTTGGATAAAATGAATAAATGTTGGGGCTTAGATATTTTATTTAATTTAGAGGTAGAAGAATTGATTATGCCGCCCTCACTACCTTTCTGCTCTCCTCTACCATCAGTTAAAAATTTTATAACTTCATGAAGAAGATCTTTAGTTAAAGGAGTATCAAAATAATTACAATGATAGATATTACTCAAAGACAAATATGGATTGATATAAGAGGAAAGAATATCTACATATGTTGTCGACACTATTTGGTTGAGGAGTTGTCTGTAAGAAGCTGTCGGTCACTGGAATTGAAATCCTGACACCCGCTTCAAGAGGACATTTTAATTTACATATAGATTTAAGTTTAAAAAAATATGAAGAAAAACTGACCCCATATTTTTCATAGTTTAAATGAAAGAGCAATATACCTCAAACCCTATATCTATCCTCAAGGATAAACACAAGACTTAAGGCTGAGGCTCGATCAAATAAACTAAGAAATATATGACGTCCGTTTGGTCTGTGAAACCTTTTTATTTGCCGAGAATTTCCCTATGTAATATGAAGAATTAAATAGGGCTTATATTAAGTTGAGTTTGGACTAGCTTCCTATAAGGGCAAGCCCTTATAGTTAATTACATCTTAGATAACCGAAGTCACCGAAGAAAACTCTCGATAAAAATTAGAAAATATTTTCTTCAAGGAGTTCAAAAGGATAAGACTTTTCAATGATACTGGACAAAGAGGTGTGAAAAGGGGTTGGTTCAAATTTAGAACATTTATTGTAGAATTCAGAGGAGGAAGAACTAGGGGGTGTCGTAGATCCGGAGGAGAACCTCGGTGACTTCCTAATCTATCCTATTGTTTGGCTTCAATTTTGAGGAGAATTTTATTTAAGTGTTTCATACTGCCAATTTTATTAGTTTAGGGCATACATTCATGTAAAAAGATCACACAAAAAGCCTAGAAGATGTGGGGATTTAGGTCGTGATGAACGATAACCTCAAAATCCTAAGACGAGTTAGGGCTTATATTGTACGATAGAGCTGTACAAAGACGTAAAGATGAGGTGAGGATTTATGTTGCATAAGCAAAGTACCTTGAAGTCCTATGGATTTGTTGTTTAATTCTAAGGAAGGAATTGGTTTAGCGGAGAAGATGGGTTTTGTTGTTGAAGATGGCTATGCTGCCCACCATGCTAGCTCCAAGCTCCTTGCTGTGATGAGTTTAAGTTTTCTAGGGTGTCAAGTTATGATGTCAAATCAGATGTCCCTATGGTTATAGTTCCTTAAATGTTATGGGGCATGCTAAAGTTGATTAGAGTGACACCGGTTAGGATCATATGATTCCCTCATTTCGGTACCACTATTTTTTATTTGATTCACTTAGTCCAAATGAATTTACTAAACTCAACTTAATGAGTTTCGTACTTTCATTTATACCGTGGGAAGCCTTGTTAGCAACCGTAGGTTGCCTCCTCCGAAAGATTCCCGATCATTGGATAGAGATGTCTTAAGTTAGTTGCAGTTGTGGTTTTTGTGATGTTTGTGATTAAATTTTGAGTTGTTTTATATTTTGAAGATTGTGGAGGTGATTTTTATCTTGGTTGATTTTAATTTTAGTTTTGGGTTTTTGTTTTGTGGCTATCCTAACAGTTTTGATTTCCATGCAGGGTGATATTATTGTTTAGCATGCATGTTTTATAGGCATAAAAAGTACAGTATGAAAGTAAAAGAAAGACGGTATTATAAATTATAAAAAGCTTACATGGCGAGTCTTCTCGTTCCACCACCTGAAACTCAAAATGCATGTGAGAGCACTTTATATAAAGCAAAAAGGTAAGGTTTTAGTGATCTACACAACCCTAGTTCATATCTTGGTGGGTCCCTATTAATTTGATGAAGTATGATTTTTGTTAAGTAAAACATATTAAGTTTAGTTGATCTCCAATGTATCCAACATATCTTGAGAAAGAAGCAGGTCCATGCTTCACTCTCACTGCCTGGTGAATAGTCTCAAGCTCTTTTTAAACTTATTATGTTGCTTAATAACCCATCATGTAAATACCTTTAATGCTCAATGAATATTGATGTCTCAATTATCAATAAGAGTAGGGTAATTATCTCTTATAATTTAACTTAAGGATTATGTGGGTGAAAACCCTTAAAGTGACAAGTTAATGTTATCAAGACACTTTGCCAACTTTTTAATTTGGGCTTGTAATGTTTTAAAGATGTTCAATTTTTAATTAAGTTCACTTTCCTAATCCTCATTTAACAAAATTTGATTTAGCCTAGGTCTCTACAAAGCTCTTAAGATCTTGGTAGATGTCTTAGTTATGTTGTGAAAGAGATTGAATTTTAAGTGACGATGATTCATTTTTGAAAGTCATTTGAACATCAAATAGAGGTATCAAATTAGTCAGTTATTAACACCCAAAATCATACCCCTAACTGTAGGATCATTTAATTGACTAGACTTCTGAATTTTAATAATTTTAGGAAATTACAAATTTATCCTTTTAATTGGAAGAAGTGAGATTGGTTTCTACCAATAAATCCTTTGTGTTTCAACCATTCAAATAAGTTAATTGAGATCAAAGGTTACCCATTTCCCTTTTTTGAATTAAACCTAAATGTTAAATAAAACTAAATTTCTAAAATTACATTTTTGCCCCTAAGGCTTTATCACTTCATAATTTGTCAAATTTAATTCAAATGACTTTGGAATTTGCATCCCACCTTACTCATGGGTCAATTAAGACATCAAAGGAGAAAACATGATTTTTCAAATTTTAAGTTAATTTATATATTTATTTTAATGAAAGAATAAGATTTTTTAAAGAAAATTTCATAACTTGACCAAGGCAAAGCCTGACCACTTGAAATTTTTACTGGAGGTAGAATTAAATTAGAGAATCATTGGGACCAAATTTTTTAAATTTTACTTCAATTATTAGAATTATTTTAAATTCTGGAGCATTTATTAATTATAAATATTTAAATGTGGAAAAATAAGTTTTATATTTTTATTAAATATCTCTGAGATCAAAGAACCAAGAGAAACAAATTTCACATTTGTTTTATTTTTCTTTGAGTTGTTAGAATTATTTTAGTGAAAATCTATTTTTAGCCTTTAAAAATTATTTTAAGTTTCAAAATTCAATATCTTCTCTTAGAAAATTAGGAAAAATATTCTAATTGTTCCTAAGTGCTTAGGAAACAATTTAGAACATTTCCATGAATTTAATTAATTTTGTGATTTTTATCATTTTTAATTATTTAAATTAAAAAAAAGGTTTAAAAATGAAGTTTTGTTTTTATCATTTTTAATTATTTAAATTAAAAAAAGGGTTTAAAAATGAAGTTTTGATTTTATTTACAAATTTATTTTTAGAAAATTCCTCTGATCACAAAGAACTCCCAAAACCAATTTTTATAATAATTTGAGTTATATTTTAATTCTTAAAAATCATTTTAGTGTTAAAAATGACATTTAACTTCAAAAATTATTTTGAGTAATCCAATGAGCTACAAATATTTTTAATTTTTTACGGGGAGCTCTCTGCACTTCAAGTTATAGTGGAGATTAAAAACCAAGTCATTTAAATGTTTGTGTTTCCTAAAATTAATTTTCTTTTTATTTTAGGGTTTGTGAAAATTAGGTACAATCTTAATGACTTAGATCATGAAGCATTTTCAAAGGTTTCTCTGGCCATAATAAACCTTCCAAAATTTTCTTGGAATTTCTAAGTAACATGCTAATTATTATGATTAATTTATGTAAATAATAGACATAAACTTGAAAAATATGGATCTCTGTCAAGAGATCTCCTTAGACATTGGAAACATCAGAGAATGTTCCCTAAGATAGAGGCAACAACATGCCAAAATTTCAAGCCATGGTGAAATGCCTACATGCATGGAGAATCAAAAGGCTCAAAACAGTGTTTAATTAATTAGAAATAAAAACTTCAAATTATTTCCATATTGTTCTCCTCTGTTCAGTGAGCAAGAGAGTATTTTTATTTTGTTTTTGAGTATTTTCTACACCGAGATATGAATTTTTGAAGTTAGGGATCATTTTCTGATTAATTTAATTCTTTATTTTTCTACTTAAACGCACGGCGCTACCTCATTCTTAGGCTTCTCCAAAGCTCCACCATTATCTTTTGGTTCAGCGCCGCCATCCTACTCGGCAGCCACGCGTCCCGCAATTCACGCATCGAGGTTGATCTAGCTAGATCTCGTCCGTTGATGAGATAAACGCCCGATCGGATGACTCCCCGCCATCGTCCCCAAATAGGTTAACCCGTGACTGTTAACACTAAAACCCTAATATCTCACTCATTTCTCCACCAAATGACCTCGGGTTTGATCCTATGGACTCGTCTAAGTGTGACAAACATATCTATATGATAAACATGCAATTAAACTAACCCTAATCAAATGGAGGATCAAAATAAACTCAGGAAGAGGGGAAGTTAATATCTTTGCTCTAAGAAGTGAAGCTTCAATCAAAGGTGCTCAACACATTCATGGAGGTCCAAGGAGGCTAGGGATTGAGCCTCTGGTCATGGTGAAATGTCTAGACCCAAATTTGATCAAGGCCGAATTTGGGTGTTAGTCTTGAGCAATCTTAGAGGCTCTGTATGAGGGGGATTTGATAGGGCTTTGTCTTAGTTCAGTGTGGTGATGGTGTGGGTGAGTTTAATTTGGATTTGGTGTACGGTGGAGGTGTGGTGGAGAATGTTCTATCTTAGGCAAGGATTTGAGCTCAAAAATTGAACTTTGATATGGGGAATTAGGGCAATGAAGTGGTTGGCATTGTGGAGGTCTCAAGGAAGCCCAGAGAGTGATTCCAGAGGGTATCCTTAAGAAATTTTCAGCACCACTTTCATGGTCATGGAGGTGGAGCTTTTAAAAAATGGCTTAGGGTGGCTTTATGTGCCAATGTGTGGGTGCAAAGTGGTGCCTATGTGGAGGGTAGAGTGGCTCTAAGCTTCAAATGGGATGATGTGGCTTCTAGGTTTGAAATGGGTTTGGATTTTTTTAGGGTGGCTCACAGTTTTGGCTCCTTCTATGACTAGGCCGGCTGGGAAGGCTAGTGGAGGTGGCCAAGAGGTCAGGTGAGCCAGGGTAATCTGTCACAATAATTTATATGGGCAGGTGTTTAGTTTTGGAAAAAAATCCCTTAAGCTTAAGCAGTTTTGGAAATAAATCCCTTGATTTGGGGATCCTTTGATCCATGGCTCATTTGGATGGTTCCATGTGGTTTAGCCTAGTCAATAAGGTCCAAAATTTGGCTGTAGAATTTTGCCTTGACCAATTTGACATGACTAGGTCAATTTTGATGCATGGGTCCAATATGGGTTCAAATGACCAAAACTTGGGTTTGGGTTAGGCTTGCAATGAATTTGAGACAATTTATTGATCAAAATTATGTAGATGATTGTAATGAATATTTTTGGAGAAGGATTGAAGTGATTCTGAGTTCAATTGGAAGCTCAATTTGAAGGATTTTGAGATTTTGGTCAAATTGAGCATGTTGGAATAGACTTGGGCTTAGGTTAAGCTAGGATTAGAATTTGGCTCAATTAAATGGTTAAAATGATCAAGGGAGACGTTTTGAAGATTTTTCATGAAGGAATAGAGTGGAAATTTTGGGCCTTAGGCAATCAATTTGGTGGAAATTTGAGAAAGGGCCAATTTAAGGCATAATTCGAGATTTTTTGTGTTTGGGTTAAAATTAAATGAAATTGAGGCTTCACCAAGGCTTGTTTAAGGTCAATTTTGATGTTTAGGATTATTATGAAGAGCTTAGGATTCAAACTGAGGCCAATTGAGTAGGCTATAGGGTTCAATTTGGTGGAACCAAGTTATAGGGCCAAGGTTGGGGTTTTGACTTAGATCAAAATTGGGCTCAAAGCATGGGCCAATTAAGCTTGGATTTCATTTAAATTGGTCATATGAAAGGTTAATTTGAGTTTAAGAATGAAATTGGGGGAAATTTAGACCAAATTGATGGACATTTGAGGTGAATTTAGGGAAATTGGGCCTTTAGAGGCAATTTGGGGGTTTTGGTCAAAATGGTTAAATTGGTAAAATTGAGTCATGTGGTAGTTAAGAAAAAATGCATTTGGGAATATTTTGAAGGTTTTGGAAATTTTTGGGATTTTTTGAATTTTTTGAAATTTTGGGCCAAGGAGGGGCTTTTTGGTAGTTTTGGCAATTTTTGGGTAATTTGGATTTTTTCAAAAGGTTTGAAATGATTTTTGAACAAATTTGGGTGTTTTGAATAAATTTTGTAATTTTGGTCAAATTTTGGATTTCAAGGGTACTTAGGTAATTTGGTGGAGTTTAATGAAAAAAAGCCAAGTTGAGTATTTTTGGTAGAATTGGGGTGCCAACCACCATAAATGAGCTATGGACCAATGGAAACCCCATTTGGGTCCTCTATGTATTAATCTTAGCTAAACCCTAGCCTAGGGCCAATGGGTTTAAGGGACCATCTACATGGGGATCAAAGTCAAGAAATTTTGGGTTTGTATTTGTGAGTGATTGTGAGTGAGGTGAGTACCTTCGCTCTAGACCAACACCCAGGGTTAACTCTAAGGTCAAGCAGTGCTATGGGAACTCTCCTTGAGCTCCCCCATAATGACCCCACATACTAAGTGCTAGAGATTCGGACCACTATGTGGAAATTTAAGTTGAGGAAGGAAGAGTTTAGAGTTTCTAATGGTGAGGGTTCCTTTTCTAGTTTTCTAAGAATAGTCAACAGGAAAGTCCTATGGCCAGACCTTAGGCTACTAAAGAGGAAACACTAAACCTCAACCTAAAGTGAGGTCAACAAATGGATCCCAAATAGGTGTGGTGTGCTGGGCAAGCACACCGCTTGTATTGGCATTGACCGATGAGATCAACAAACTAACACAGACTCCTAAGTCAACAGATATATAAGGAGGTGTAAAATTGTGTGTGTTATTTGTTTTCGCTGGGGAATTAGTAGATGAATATTTGATCGAATATAAGAAGTAGGAACTCTCGCTGAGGATTGGAGAGTTGGTTTTGAGTTAACAGATTTCAGGTGTTCATAGAGGATGAGAATCAATATGTAAGTGCTGACACTAAAGTGGGGTTTGAATTTAGGTATTAATTTCAGAAGAGGGTTGGAAATTAGGAACACAATATCAAAAGGAAAGGAATTAGAATTTAAGGACTGATTTCAAAATGAGGATTGAAAGTTAATGATCAATCTCAAAAGAGAAAGTCGGAAGTTAAGGACCGGCGTTAAAAGGAAGTGAATAAGAAATTAGAGACTGATTCTAAAATGAGAATTGAAAGTTAATGATCAATCTCAAAAGAGAGTCGGAAGTGAAGGACTGAACTTAAAAGAAAAGGAACCAAAAGTTAAGGACTGATTTCAAAATGAGAATTGAAAGTTAATGATCAATCTCAAAAGAGAGTCAGAAGTTAAGGATGGACCTCGAAAGAAAATGAATCAGAAGTTAAGGACTGATTCCAAAACGAGAATTGAAAGTTAATGATCAATCTCAAAACAGAGTCAGAAGTTAAGGACCGACCTTGAAAAGAGAGGAATTGGAAGTTAAGGACTAATTTTAAAAATGAGATTTGAAAGTTAATGATCAATCCTAAAAGAGAGTTGGAAGTTAAGAACCGACCTTAAAAAGGGAGGAATTAGAATTTAAGGACTGATTCCAAAATGAGAATTGAAAGTTAATGATCAATCTCAAAAGAGAGTAAGAAG
>NEWO01000161.1:849182-906782 GCA_003013225.1 Phalaenopsis aphrodite | reverse complement strand
TTCTAAACCTCCAATCCTTTCATTTTTTAAATCTATGCTCTTCCTTTGCAAGGTCAACTCATTCATCAAATCTGTTAAGGTAGGGGAGCTAGAAGGAGGAGGAGGGTCATAACTTGTAGAGAGGACATCTCTACTGGTAGAAGGTTCCTGACTCCTACTTCCAGTTCTCCATTTCTCATGGGATACATAAAGTCTTCAAATTAGATTTACTAATGGGTTTCATAGGGTGAACCCATTCTTCCTCTCCAGCTTCCACTTCAGAAAGTTGGCAAAGTGTATAAATAAGTCCATGATGTCCTAAACCTCCACTAGTCTCACTTTTTGCCGTTGTCAATATATTCTTGAAAATAATTCTCCCCACATTTATAGTTTTATTATTATGAATACAGAAATTCAGAATAGCTCTATCTTTAGTTACCTCACTATGGTGATAAGTCGGTAACAGAGTGGAGGAAATGAAATAGTGTCACACCTTAGAGGTGGCATTCAACATGGAAGCAGAAAAGTTTACCCGTTCTCGCTGCTTTATCTTCCACATTCCTTTCCCATCAGTGAGAAAGTTAATCACATCATTGAGGGGGCGTTCCATCATACTAAACGTTTCATAGTGACAGTTGTAAGAATCTGGGACTTCATAGAAAGTGTTAATGCGGGCAGCGGTAAATTCCACAGGAAATCCACGCACTTGTACGATTCCGTCTTTAGAATAAATCATATTGGCGTAGAACTCATTCACCACATTTGCATCGGCTTTATTGGTGGTTTAAGAAAAGTTTTCTCACCTTTGCTCGGCAATAACCTGTTCAATTTCTCCTCCCGGACTCTCAAAAACTTTATCTTGTATACACTTTTTTCCTTTAAGTATTGAAGTAAATCGAGTTTGAGCCATCACATTAACGAAGCATGAATCGTCGAACTCAACCCTTCTTTTTTGATGTGGAGCCATTTTAATCTAATAAAATCAAAGAAAAATTCCAAAAATTACTTCTAATATGTAAATCATGGCTTCCAATGGTAATTCAAAGAGTTCAACATTAAGATCCATGAATTTCTTCCAAGATTTTCTTCACATTTTCAAATTTTTGGGTTTCCTCAATGTAGAAGAAATACATAGTGAAGATCAAATATTTTTAACTTGGAGTGAAGCTCTTACCTAAAGAAGAACAAATCCAGTGTCAAAAAGCCTTGAAATCGTCTCCCAATCCAAGATTTACCAAGCCCTAATTCAAAAATGGTGTTTTTAGGAGGAAGAGGATGATGAATAGTGGCAGTTGACCAATCAAAATCATGGTTAAAGAGGTATTTTTGTGATCTCGCCGACAGCGGGGTCGATGGCACCGTTGGCGCGCTCAATTATGTTTTTGAACCTAAGTCTCGGGAAATTCCCACCGTCGGCGGCGTCGAGGGCGCCATCGGCGGGCTCTATTGATTATGTCTAAATTCCATATTTTTGCAATTTTGATCAATCCTAAGCCTAAACAATATCCATTTAATCTTTATAAACGTAATTTTAAATAGTTAAATGATGTACTTAACACATACAAACTTTCACAAAACATAACTTCACATTTATATATAAATTCCAAGGGATACAATAAACGTTACATAACTTACCTAAATTTGGTATTTTCTCAACCTCAATACATTAATTCAGCGTCGTAATTCAAACCACAACACTCAAAACGCTGAAAACAAAACATCCTATGCTTAGTCTCAACTATACAAAGATCTATAAGCATAATTCTAAAGCAAAGAAAATAAAAAGTTAAAATCTAAACACACATAAACATAAAGGTAGCATAGTAAATCTACTACTCATCAAATTCTGTGCTCGTTTCTCCTCTGAGATCACCCAATGATTGCATATGAACGAAGAGGTTGTAGAAGGGTTGGAAAGGAACTTCTTCAGTTGAATCCTCCTCAATTAATTTCATCCTCCTCATCAGTCGTATCAAGCTATCTTCTAAATGTCCAGAATGCGCGAAATGTTCTCTCATCCTCCAGTCTAAATGATGAAAGAAATCAGAGATATTATTAATTGTATTCATCACGTTTTGTACCTCATTTTCCAATTTCTTGATTTGATGTAGGATCACCAAAGACTTATCCGGAACTAAGGGTTGAACTAGCAGTGAATTTTGAGATGATTGATCAACTATCATGGCCATGTCATTTTCATCTTGAAATGATGAGAATCTTTCAGTTGGATCCAAAGGATTCCAAGGTAGCAGTACCTTTTCCCAGTTTTTATGGGGTACTTGAGACTGGCTGCAAAGTGAGAAAATTGTGGAAGGGTGTCCAAGCCCATAAGTTGATCTGTGAACGATCAGGCCTAAAACTAACTTCACAATTATATATCCAATATCAATTGGAAGTCCCCTTTGGATGCAGTAATTCAGAATGACACTTTCTTTAGAAACTTTACCAACCTTCATTATCGGTAATAGTTTCACAGAAATGAAGAAGTGCCAGTGTTTAGAGACATAATTCAAAAGTGTTGAAGAGAAACTAACATACCCGTACTCTCGCATTTCCCAATAGTCAGTTTCGTCCGTCAAATGCTGGTAAATTTCATTCAACTAGTTTCTTGTTAGGACGAAATTAGAATAGTGGCAGACAGGAACATTATCTATCATATATAACTCATTGATCCATGCAGGAGTGAAAGTAATCCATCTTCCTTGCACATAAACAACTCCTTGGTTGATTCTATGTAAATTTGCATAAAATTCATTTATCATAGGAACTACCACGGTGACAGTAGTGTAGCACAACACTTCCCATCTTCGCCGCACTATCATTTCTTCAATATCTGTCGTGGGATTATTCAATCCCCGATTCACGAATCCTTGTTCTTTGATTAATCTTTTCTTCGTTAGCAACTTGTTGAAGATTCGCTGCGCTTCCGCACTAATGAACGTTCGCCGATTGAAAACTCGCATTCTGGGATTATCAGGGGAATTGGACACCATAGGAATGAAATTGATAGAGTTTTACTTCGTTCATGGAGAGAAAATATGAACTAGAGTTTGAATTTTTAAGTTTAAAAAGACTATTCCCACCACAAAACCGTCAAAAATCACTCATCAGACAC
Source organism: Phalaenopsis aphrodite (assembly GCA_003013225.1). Lineage (NCBI taxonomy): Eukaryota > Viridiplantae > Streptophyta > Magnoliopsida > Asparagales > Orchidaceae > Phalaenopsis > Phalaenopsis aphrodite. Next base: position 903,688 of record NEWO01000161.1, on the reverse strand, counting down.
AAGAAACCGCCTCTCACCGGTCTCACCATCAGCGGCCTCGATGGCCCCGTCGGTGTGCTTCTGTATTAATTTTGTCTAGACTCTTGGGAAAAACCCACCGTCAGCGCGGTCGAGGACACCGTCGGCGCCCAGGCAAAATTTTCACAGTTTCGCTCTCGTCCGAATGTGTTTCAATTTTTCTTTATGGATCCAATTTTTAAGATGTTTTAAGGGTAAATAAGAGTAGTAGAGCTTAATACTAGTATAAACTAGTGATAAATTCAAATAAAAATTACTATAGTTGTGAATAAAGTAAAGATAAATATGGATTGCCTCCCATAAAGCGCTTGGTTTAACGTCGTCAGCCCGACCTATTCAGGTGTTATTCAGGTTGACTGATCATTAAAATTTCTTTAAAATTTGGTTTGTTACCCTCATAATATGGTTTTAATCTATGTCCATTTACTTTAAATCTATTTCCCATTTTTTGATCTTGAATTTCAATAGTTCCGTAAGTAAAAACTTGAGTTACAGTAAATGGGCCAAACCAACGAGACTTCAATTTCACAGGGAATAACTTCAGTCTTGTATTGTAAAGCAAAACCTCTTGTCCTGGTTCAAAGTTCTTTTAGTTAATCTTCCAATCATGCCATAACTTTAGCTTTTCCTTATAAATTCTATCATTGTCATAAGATTCATTTCTTAATTATTCTAATTCATTTAATTGTAACAATCTCTTCTTACCAGCATCTTTCAAATTATAATTGAATTCTTTAATCGCCCAATATGATTTATGCTCCAATTCTACTGGTAAGTGACAAGTCTTTCCAAAAATCAGTCTGTAAGGAGTCATTCCAATAGGAGTTTTATAAGCAGTCCTGTAAGCCCATAATGCGGTATCCAATCTAGTGGACCAATCTATTCTACTAGGGTTTACAGTCTTTTTAAGTATTTGTTTACTCTCCCTATTAAAAACTTCAGCTAATCCACTACTTTGAGGGTGATAAGCAGTAGAGATTCTATGAATAATATTAAATTTTTCTGCCAATCTCTAAATATATTTATTTATAAAATGGGATCCTCCGTCAGTAATAATCATCTCAGGCATTCCGTATCTAGTGAAAATATTTTTCATTAAAAATCTTGAAACACTTTTAGCGTCACATCGAGGTAAAGCTTGTGCTTCAATCCACTTAGAGATGTAGTCTACTGCAATTAATATATATAAGTTCCCAAATGAAGGAATAAATGGTCTCATAAAATCTAATCCCCAAACATCAAAGATCTCAACTTCCAATATGAAATTTAGAGGCATTTCATTTCTTCTAGATATATTGCCTACTCATTGACATCAATCACAAGTTTTTATATATCTATAAACATCTCTAATTATAGTAGGCCAATAAATCCAGCTTGTAAAATTTTATAAGCAGTTTTATCGATCCCAAAATGTCCTCCAAATTCAGAATCATGACATTTTTGAATGATCAGTTCAGTTTCTTCATACGGTACACATCTTCTCATAATCAGATCCTTACATTGTTTATATAAATATGGCTCATCCCAAAAATATGCTTTCACATCATGAATGAATTTCCTTTATTGTTGTAATGTCAGTATATGTGGCAAAATATCACTTACAATATAATTAACAATATCAACATACCATGGTATTTTCCACTCACTAACATTATAAAGTTGTTCAAGAAAACTGTCTATAATTTCATTGTCTGCATCAGATAATTCATGATTTTCTAATCTTGACAAATGATCAGCAATTTGATTATCAGTTCTCTTTCTATCAATAACTACAAGATCAAATTCTTATACGAATAATATCCATCTAATCAACCTTGGTTTGACATTCTTCTTTTGCATCAAATATTTAATAGCTGAGTGATCAGTGTGCACAACACATTTAGCTGTAATTAAATAGGATCAAAATTTGTCTAAAGCATATACGATGGCGAGTAGCTCTTTTTCAGTAACAGTATAGTTAATTTGAGCATCATTAAGAGTTTTACTAGAGTAGTATAACACTTTAAAAACCTTTTCATATCTTTGTCCAAGAACAGCTCCAATAGCATAATCACTAGCATCACACATCAGTTCAAATGGTTTCTCCCAGTTAGGTGAAACTATAATAGGGGTCGTGATTAATTTTTCTTTTAATAACTCAAAGGCATTTAAACAGCTTTCAGTAAATTCAAATTCCTTGTCCTTTTCTAAAAGTTGGCATAGAGGTTTAGTAACTTTTGAGAAATCTTTTATAAAATGCCTGTAAAAACCAACATGTCCAAGAAAACTTCTAACTTCTCTTACATTAGTAGGAGGTTTTAGTTGATATATAACTTGGATATTTGCAGGGTGTGTTTCTAAACCATCTTCCAAAATTTTATGCCCTAACACAATTCCTCCTGCAACCATAAATTGACATTTCTCCCAATTTAGAACTAAATTAGTTCTTTCGCATAACTCCAAAACTCTTTCAAAATATTCTAATCATGCATCAAATGATGTTCCAAATAGAGAGAAATCATCCTTAAATACTTCCAATCCATCGTCAATTAACTTACTAAATATGAACATCATACATCACTGGAATGTTGCAGGTGCATTACATAATCCGAAAGACATTCTTCTAAAAGCAAAAGTTCCAAAAGGACTAGGTGGCAGTGTTTAATTTTCTATAATCAATGCATATGCGCCACCCAATGACTTGTCTGATAGGTATTAATTCATTATTTTCTTTTGTTTCAACAGTCACTCCTCCTTTCTTCGGTACACAATGAATTGAACTTACCCATGCACTATCTGAAATAGGATATATAATTTCAGTGTCTAACAATTTCAAAATTTCCTTTTTAACTACTTCTTTCATTATAGGGTTTAATCTCCTTTGTGGATCAACTCTTGATTTATATTGTTCATCTAATATAATTCTGTGCATATAGATCGAGGGACTGATTCCTTTAATATCCGCTAAGGTCTGACTAAAAGCTTTCTTATTGCTTTTAATGTATCTAACAGTTTTTGTTCTTATAAATCATTTAATTCTGAAGATACAACAACATGTAATGTAAATAAGTCTCCCAAAAACACATACTTCAAGTGGTTAGGCAATGTTTTCAACTCAAGTTCAGGTGGTTTTATAATTGATGGAAATAGATTTTTATCAACATTTTCTGTAATATCCAACATCTCAAATCTTTCCTAAACATAATCTAATTCTTCATTTTCTAATTTGTCCAGAATGATTTCATCATTTTCTTCAAATTGTTCTTCAAAATGCTCTTCTTTTTCAAAATACTTTTTATTTTCAAAATGTTCTTTAAAATGTTCATTCAGTAGATGTTCAATAATTTCCATGCGAAAACATTCATCATCTCTCTCAATAGCATGATATTTCATAAATTTCGCAATGTTAAAAGTTACTTCTTGATCATTTACTCTCATAGTTAACTCTCTTTTTTGAACATCTATCATAGCTTTTCCAGTAGCTAAAAATGGTCTCCCTAAAATGATTGGTATTTCTTTATCTTCCTCCATATCTAAAATAATGAAATCCACATGGAAGATAAATTTGTCAACTTTTACTAACACATCTTCTATAACTCCCTTAGGATATGTAACTGATCGATCTGCTAATTGAGGAGTTGCAGAAGTAGGTGAGACTTATCCTAATCTTAGTCTTTTGAAAATTGATAGAGGCATAAGGTTAATGCTGGCCCCCAAATCACATAAAGCTCTTCCATAGAATTTTTCACCGATAGCACACGGTATAGTGAAACTACCAGGAACTTTTAATTTTTCAGGAAAATTTTTCTGAATAATTGCACTACACTCTTCGCTAAGTGCAACAATTTTGTTGTCCGTGAACTTCCTTTTTTTGTTCAGAATATCTTTCATAAATTTCACATAATTGGGCATCTGCTCTAAAGCATCTACGAAGGTAATATTCACCGTCAACTTAAGAATTTCTAAAAATTTTGAAAATTATTTATTTTGTTTATGTTGCTTCAATCTTTAAGGAAACAGTGGTGGAGGTTTTTCCACAGTGATTTTCATTGGTGTAAATGGATACTCTAAATCTGGGTATTCATGATCCTTTTCTTTTTCGGTATCACTTTCTCTTTTTCAGTTTCTATTTCTTGTTGCACTCTTGTCTCCAAATCTTTTCCACTTTGTAATTGAATCGCCTTGATTTGCTCTTTTCCTTGATCTTTAGGATTTGGTTCCAGAGTACTTGGAAAAGTTCCTAATGTTCGGTTACTAAGGGCAGAAGCGATATGCCCTAATTGGTTCTCAATATTTTTAATAGCAGTTCCTTGATGTTGTAATTGATTTCCTTGATTCAGTAATTGTTGACCCATGTTTAATATCAACTCTTCCATAGATAACTTCTTCTCCTTAATTTGAGTATTATTGTTAAATCCTTGAGGATAAGAAGTTCTATAGTTAATATTTCCTTGGTTGGATGAATGTCCTAATGGGTTTACTGAGTTGTTTGCCCATTGTTGATTTGTAGAAGAATTGTTATTCCAATTAAAATTTGGATGATTCTTCCAACCTGGATTATAATAGTTCAAATATGGGTTGTTGGGTCTATTAATAGCATTTAAGGTTTTTTATGAAGGTTGAACATCCACAAATTGCCTAGATGAATTTTCTTCCATCATAGGAGGTGTTGAAGAATAATTCATCCCATAATANTTCATTCAGTAGATGTTCAATAATTTCCATGCGAAAACATTCATCATCTCTCTCAATAGCATGATATTTCATAAATTTCGCAATGTTAAAAGTTACTTCTTGATCATTTACTCTCATAGTTAACTCTCTTTTTTGAACATCTATCATAGCTTTTCCAGTAGCTAAAAATGGTCTCCCTAAAATGATTGGTATTTCTTTATCTTCCTCCATATCTAAAATAATGAAATCCACATGGAAGATAAATTTGTCAACTTTTACTAACACATCTTCTATAACTCCCTTAGGATATGTAACTGATCGATCTGCTAATTGAGGAGTTGCAGAAGTAGGTGAGACTTATCCTAATCTTAGTCTTTTGAAAATTGATAGAGGCATAAGGTTAATGCTGGCCCCCAAATCACATAAAGCTCTTCCATAGAATTTTTCACCGATAGCACACGGTATAGTGAAACTACCAGGAACTTTTAATTTTTCAGGAAAATTTTTCTGAATAATTGCACTACACTCTTCGCTAAGTGCAACAATTTTGTTGTCCGTGAACTTCCTTTTTTTGTTCAGAATATCTTTCATAAATTTCACATAATTGGGCATCTGCTCTAAAGCATCTACGAAGGTAATATTCACCGTCAACTTAAGAATTTCTAAAAATTTTGAAAATTATTTATTTTGTTTATGTTGCTTCAATCTTTAAGGAAACAGTGGTGGAGGTTTTTCCACAGTGATTTTCATTGGTGTAAATGGATACTCTAAATCTGGGTATTCATGATCCTTTTCTTTTTCGGTATCACTTTCTCTTTTTCAGTTTCTATTTCTTGTTGCACTCTTGTCTCCAAATCTTTTCCACTTTGTAATTGAATCGCCTTGATTTGCTCTTTTCCTTGATCTTTAGGATTTGGTTCCAGAGTACTTGGAAAAGTTCCTAATGTTCGGTTACTAAGGGCAGAAGCGATATGCCCTAATTGGTTCTCAATATTTTTAATAGCAGTTCCTTGATGTTGTAATTGATTTCCTTGATTCAGTAATTGTTGACCCATGTTTAATATCAACTCTTCCATAGATAACTTCTTCTCCTTAATTTGAGTATTATTGTTAAATCCTTGAGGATAAGAAGTTCTATAGTTAATATTTCCTTGGTTGGATGAATGTCCTAATGGGTTTACTGAGTTGTTTGCCCATTGTTGATTTGTAGAAGAATTGTTATTCCAATTAAAATTTGGATGATTCTTCCAACCTGGATTATAATAGTTCAAATATGGGTTGTTGGGTCTATTAATAGCATTTAAGGTTTTTTATGAAGGTTGAACATCCACAAATTGCCTAGATGAATTTTCTTCCATCATAGGAGGTGTTGAAGAATAATTCATCCCATAATAATCTAATTTCTTTGATATTGCAGCAATCAGCGAAGCTAACATAGATATTGCATCAGAATCATGGATACTAGCTACTCTTTTAGGATTTACCCGCTTAGAGGGCCATTGAAAATTGTTGGTAGCCATTTCTTCTATTAATGAATAAGCCTCATCAAAAGGTTTTGACATTAAAGAACCACCAGCCGTAGCATCTATAATCAATCTAAGAGATCCCACTAATCCATTATAAAAGGTTTGAATTATTAACCAGTCTGGTAACGAATGATGAGGGTACTTCCTTAGAATATCTTTAAATCTCTCCCAAGCTTCATATATTGATTCTTCATCAATCTGACATAACGATGTTATGTCATTTCTTAGTTTTGCAGTCTTGGATGGAGGGAAATATTTGGATAGAAATTTCTGTAACAGTTCTCCCCAAGTTCTAATAGATCCAGGTGCTAACGAGTTTAACTACATCTTATCCTTATCCCTCAGTGAAAAAGAAAAAAGTTTAACTCTAATAGCATCGTTTGAGACTCTAACATATTTAAAAGTAGCACATAGTTCTGAAAAACTAGCGAGGTGTAAGTTACGACCTTCATTTGGTGTACCTCCAAATTGATTATTTTGTACCATTTCGATAATAGCAGGTTTAAGCTCAAATGAATTAGCAGCTACATCAGAATTTTGGATGGATAAGTGAATTTCATCTGCTGTAGGATTTACATAATCTCTTAAGGGTCTAGATTGGTGTTCATTCTCTATTCCTTGATTGTTCATAATGTTTTCTATTGTATCACAATTTCTAGGTTTTATTTTTAATTTTCTAATTTTTTGAACAGGTCGTTCTAATTCCGAATCGTATGGTGTAAGATTTTCAGGTCCAAATTTGCGCATACAAATTAAAATTAGTACTCAGTAATATAATTAAAAATATAAATAAAAATATATAAATATATAGATAAGTTGCAATTTAAGTAAAAACTTTTTAATAATTCCAATATGTCCGTTACTCTTAAAATTCTCCCTAGCAACGGCGCAAAAAACTTGATCGACCTTTTTTCTTTTTGTAAATCGACAATTACAAGAATTTGATGACGCTACTAGAAGATTGAAATTCCAGTAATGATGTCAAAATCTTGACTTCGACTTAATATATATGTGTTTGATTTAAAAAAGATGTATTAAAAATGTCAAAGTGGAATTTGTCAACGCAAGGATACGTATCGCTCAAGTAATATAGGGCTCTAATGGAGTCCTAGTTATCGCTCCCACTGGGAGAAATAGAATACTACGGACTAAGGCTTAATAAAAAGTAATACTTCAACTACAACGACGACGTTCAATTTTCTTATCTGTCACTAATAAGAAATTGAAATAAGTAGATAATTTGGGTAACTAATAAATAACTAATGATGGAAAGTAGGGTTTAATTTATGATATTAAATATATAAGAAAGCATCCTTCTCCTTGTCAAGAAATTATAGAGAATGGATAAAATGAATTAGTTCAATTTATATTATGCCAAATAGGAGCATACATATTCTTTACCATTTGATCCAGGCATAAAGAACATTGACTAATCATATGCTTGGTTATTGATTTTGCGGCTAGGCTGGGAGGATACCGACTCTTACTTCAGAGCTCCCACGTTCCCCTCACTTGAGGGCTAACATCTACACATCAACACCCGAACGACAGGATCGAATTGGGGATTTTAGTCTGTCACTCTAAAATTTCCAATTCTACTCCCGATAGTAATATTTCCCTATTTATTTGCACCCAACTTCCAAGGGCTTTGACCTCCCTGAATCTTGGATGTAATATTCACTTTAGTTGTAAAACTCAACATATTTTAACAAATCAATTGGCCAGATTGAAAGTAAATTAAGATTGAAGTAAAAAGATCATCACAATTTCTTAAACATTTTCATGGCTTCACCAATTCAAATCACCATTTCACAAATCTCGAAACAAGGAGAAAGACAGAGAAAACTACTCAGAACTCATGGGGAAAGCACAAGAAAACTCGAAATTCATATATAAAATCAAAGCCATACAAACTATAACAAGTAAATAACTTATCTCAAAATTTCTTCCCAAGAACACTCCTTGAAGTTCCTCTGAATCGCTTCCTTTCTTTACAACACACGGAATTCCTCTTCGAAGTAGCAAAGAGGAAGAAATCTCTCACTTTCCCTCCACTCTTACAATTTCTCGAAGAATTCCTCACAGTTACACACTCTATCAAGCTCTCTACACACTAATGGAAGCTATTTAACCTCGAGGACTCCTCTATTTTTGGCCAAAATCTTCTCTTTAAAGATATGGGTGAGTTTTCCCTAGATTTGCTTATGCACCCCTCCAAAATCCGGCCTTATCCATTATACAAGTACACATAACCGTCGATCCCACCATCGGTGGCCTCGATGGTGCCGTCAGCGGCCTTCCGGAAAATTTTTCCTATAGCCTCGGGAAAAGCTCGCCGTCAGCGCCCTTGTGTAATTCTCTACATTTTGGTCCTTTGTGCTTCAAAATTGCTTCTTTTTGCATCTTTTTGCTCCATTAACCTTAATTCATCATTCCTGCAATAAAACATCAAAATTACCTTTCTTTAAAGTGCAATATCATTAAAAATAGTATAAAAGAGGTACCAAAATCTCAACATATTTTACTTTGGTCATGAGTTGGTTGGCAACAGCGACTCTGAGAGACGATTTCAAAATTTCTAACGGTAGCATGACCTCAGACTCGTACACGAGGATGTAAGGTATCTACTGAGTATGACTCCTGAACGTCATCCGGCAGGCCCACAAGGCTTCTAGTAACTTTTTGTGCCAATCTCTTTTGTTTTCGTCCAGTATTTTCTTTAAAATATGTACCAATGTCTTGTTGAAGGCTTCAACCAGGCCATTTGCTCTGAGATAGTAAATTGTAGAGTATCTCCAATCAATCCCATGCCGTTTGATGAAATTGTTGATTTTTGTTCTTTTAAAGGCTGTCCCATTGTCAGAAATTTTTCTTCGTGCTACTCTAAAATGGTAGATGATTTGGCTTTTAAAGAATTAAAAGACGTGTTGTGCCGTAACCTCTTGTAACGGTAGTGCTTCTGCTGATTTGGAGAAATAATCCATAGCGGCAAGTATATACCAATGTCCTTTTGAGGATGGAGGGTCTATCAGACTTATTATGTCCGTGCCCTAACACTCGAACGACCACGAGGCAACAGTTGGGTGTAGCACATTCGAAGGCTGGTGCAAGACCACCCCATGTACTTGGCACTGGTGACATCTTCTGGCTGTATCCATGCTGTCAGACATCATTGCTGGCCAATAATATCCAAGCCTTTTGATTTTTAGTTTCATCTTCGGCCCTGACTGGTGAGCACCACATAATCTGGCATGTACTTTTTTGACACTATTCTGTGCTTCAGCTTTGCTTAAACATCGTAGCCACATCTGGTCAAATGATCTACTGTAGAGGACATCACCAACTAAGGCGTATGATATATGCCTTTTTGTAATGTGATGTGCCTCAGAATTATCCTCTAGTAGCTTTCCAGTATGAAAATATTCTATAAATGGCTTATGCCAGTTTTCATTGATATCAACAACTGCATTTATCTCTTCTACTTTTCCGAGCTTGTGTAGAGTTTTGAGGTTGATTCGAGACAAAACTTTTCTTCCTTGTACTGTGATTTCAATGGAATCCTTCGGGGAACACACCAGCTCCTTAGCAAGTTTTTCTAGAGCGTCGGCATGGGAATTATCTCCCTTATGAATCAGGTAGAAAGTCACCTCGGGAATCTACTCAAGCAGCTTCATCATGTACTGATGGTATTCTGCTAGCCGTGGTTTCAAAATTTTGAATTGTCCGGCGACTTGCTGGATGACAAGCTGTGAGTCACCATAGATTGCAATGTTTCTTATATCCATTGAGATTGCTAAATCTAATCCGGTGATTAAAGCTTCATATTCTGCTTCATTATTGGTACACGACTCTATCAGTTGGTATGAGAACCTCAACATAGCCTTATCTGGTGTGATAAAGATCAAACCAATCCCTACTTTGCCTGGTATAATTGTGTTTGATCCTTTATCTTTTGTTGCTGATGAAGCACCGTCAAAGTACATTTCCCAGCATTATGTGCTGGGGATTTACATTTGTAGTACCTGTTCATCTGGTAGTTCATCATTGAGAGGGGACCCAGCTGGAAGTGGGTGTGTAGCGAGAAAGTTTGCTAGAATCTGTCCCTTGATAGCACAGAGGTGAATGAAAGTTATATCAAATTGCAATAAAATCATTGACCATCTTGCTAGATGTCCAGAGAGTGTTGGTCGGGTCATCAAATATTACAACAGATTGAATTTTGAGATTAGAGTGTCTTATGAGAAATCATGTAATGTCTAAGTTTTTGGGCGAAAAAATTAATGCTAGACAATGCTTCTCGATAGGTGGATACCTTATCTCCATCAGTATTAGACGACAACTCAAATAGTAGAGTGTAGTTTCTGTATCCTCATCATTGACTTGGGCTAAGAGGACTCCAAGAGAGTCGTCTAAGGCCGCAGTATAAAGTATCAAAGGTTTCCCTAGAATAGGAGCTGCCAAAAACAAGAGGTGTCATTAAATATTGCTTAACATCCTCAAAAGCCCGCTAGCATTTCTCTTCCCAAACAAATTTGGTGTCCTTTTTAATTAATTCTGAGAAGGGCTGACACATACCTGAGAGATTAGAAATAAAGCGTCTCAGATATGCCAACTTCATCTGGAAGGAATGTAGTTGTTTCAACATTTTAGGAGGAGGCATTTCCAAGATAGCTTTAATTATATCTGGTTCGATCTTGATTTGCTGATGATGGACAACGAATCCTAAAAACTTCCCAGAGATAACGCCAAAATTGCACTTTGAGAGATTCATTTTAAGGTCACATCATTGTAACTGTTCGAACAAGATCCTAAAATCATACAAATGGTCTATCTTTTGTTTACTTTTGATGACCAAATCATCCACATAGCATTCTACTTGATTGTGAATGAGGTCGTAAAAAATCTTCATCATTGCACGTTGGTATGTTGTTCCAGTGTTCTTTAGGCCGAATGACATTACTATGTAACAAAAAATTCTATTTGGTGTTTTGAAGGCTGTAAGTATTACATCCTCGGGAGCCATCTTGATTTGGTTGTATCCCGACGATCCTTCCATGAAGGAGAAAATTTCGTGTGTTGAAGCGATATCCACCATCATTTCTGGTATTGGTAGTGGAAACTTGTCTTTTGGACATGCCTTGTTCAAAAGCTAAAGTTGACATAAATATGAATTGGTCCATTTTTTTCTTGACTAGAACAATATTAGCTAACCACGTGGGGTATTGCTCTTCTTTTAAAAAGTTAGTGTCTATTAGTTTCTTCACGTCGACAATTACTTGCTGCTCTATTTCGAGGCACATTCTTCTGGGAGATTGTTTTATTGGGGTTATATTCCTATCTACCCCTAGTTTATGAACTGTAACCTCTGCTGACAGTCCTGACATTTCATCATAGCTCTATGCAAAGCAATCTTTGAATTCTGTTAATAGTTTGATCAATTGTAAAGATTCTTTATTGTTGAGTAAAGAAATTATGAATGTGGGTCGGGGTTGTTCTTCCGTCGTGAGGTTGATTTCCTTTAATTCATCAATAGTTAACTTGATTTCTTCGTCAAATTTTGGCGGAGCATCTTCTAGCAGTTGATCAGTAGAGTCATCCTCTATGTTGAGGAAATCCTCTCTTGATTCACTAATAACAACCATGTAAAATTCTGAATCATCGACAGTCCCGACTGTAGCAAATTCGAGACCCTCTTTCAAGTTGGGAGTTAGACTATTAATATTCAATAATTTTTCAAAAAGTTGAAATTTATCTTTTTGTATTTGTTTTGGTAAGTGTCCTTGTTGAATTAACTTTTGTACACAAGGTGAAAAGTAACAAAAAGGCAATTCTATTAATTCATTAGGATCATCATCTAAGTTTACATGATTTTTAAGATCAGTGGAGGTAGAAGCACGATAAAATTTGATCGGCTTTAAACCAACACTACAAAATTCCTTTAGCTCTAAACTCTGTACCTTTTGAGGGAAGATCAGAGTAAAGGGCATAGCATTCACATAGTGGTTTATCTGATCATACATTGTCTCATATTCCCTTTTCTCCGGATCTTCAAAGGATATCTCGTATTGAGGTTTCTTCTATTTTTCGTCATTATTTCATCTTTGGAACTATCTTCATCACCAATGTTGATGGTTGGTCTAGTCCATTCAATGATTAAGTTTATTCTTCCACGTCTATGTCCCCGGCCTCGACCTTGGGTGCGCGAACTAAAAGAACCTCCACCAACTTGTTGTGAAGGAGTGGTGGAAGATCCCTGAAGCGGAGTTGAATGGCTTCCTCTTTGTGATTTTTCTGAATCTTCACTTTTGTTCATTGCAATTTCATGAGAGAAGATAGTTCTCTTTGGAGGTGCATAGTAGGCGGCATCTTCATGAATACCAACTTCATGAACTGAAAATGGATGTAAATCTCCCTGATGCAATGTTTTTGTCTTTCTTTGTAATACTTGATGCACTGGTGCTGAGACGATGGGACCATGCTGTGTTCTTGAATCCACGGTCAATCCAGTAGAGCTTTGAAGGAGGTCTTGGTGTTGATGATATGGAATTTAGTGGTTGTTGCTAGTTCTCAAACCTTCATAAACTGTGTAATGTATCCAAGGGATCTCTCTCCCTTTTGGTTGAATCCTCTTAGCATCATTTTATCAGCTATAAGTTCTTGAGCCTTGATGTCCAAATAGGCTAATGTCCATAGACTCATCAAGTTTAAGGATGCTCCCGGATCTACTAAAACTCTGTAAAACACAAATCTGCCAATGTTAACAGAGATGTAAAGTGATCGGTTGTGGTCGGTGGTACCAAGCAACAAATCTTCATCTGTGAAGGTTACCCCATGCTATTCTTTTAACGAACAAACTTCATCTGAGGATGTGCTGGCCAACTGAGCTAAGCAAAACTCTAGGTCAAGCAAAGCTGTAACCAGAGACTCTCTCATCTCCTTTGATAGGATCAAAGTGTCGTAGATGCTTAATTGGGCCAACAATTTCATAAGATGAGCTAGCACGTTGTAATCCAATTTGTATGATCCCCCAATTTTCTCTTGGTTGTGTGGTTCTTCCACTGTTGGAGGTGGAGGTAGCACTTCTCGAGTTAATATCTATTTTCCATTATCTTTTGGACCTGTTTTAGGGGGTAACACCCTCCCGCTGCTTAAGTTCACTTCTGTAATTTCTTCTTCTTGAGATATCATTATCGAATATTCTGGTGTTTCCTCTTTGTTGAAAAGATCTAAGTTGATGGAAAGCGGTGCACCGTGGTGCTCGAGAATTGGTTCCTCACTCCAGGTGCTGTCGTAAGCAGTGTGGTCAATGTGTTCTTTGTTCTTGTTAGTAAGTTCATTGGCCTCAATTACAATTTAAGGATTGTTTTGGGAATCGAGATCAAAGCTAGATTGGTTATAATTAGTTATATTACCACTAGAAATAGTTAAAATGTAGCCGAAATCATAATCATTATATTTAAAAGACCCAGGAGGGGCAAAAAGATAATCTTACAAAGTCAGGGGTTCGAGGATTTTTTTCCCTGAATTCGAGACAACCAATCTAGTAGAGGCGGCCCCTATCGTACCCCCATGTTATCAATCTTATTACTAGTGTTCTTATTCTTTGTCTTTGACGATGACAAATCTCCTGGTGAAATCTTCATCTCGGGCTTGGCAGGCCGAAGATTTTGAACGGAGGCTTGCTTTAAAGCATTCTGGATTTGATTCAATATTTTCTTGGATGATTTGATCCAAACTTCATTCCATTTGTATTTTCTAATATATGCAGAAGATTGTTTCGATGAATCCTGTATTTGGTTTAGGACCCACTTGAGCTCATCCCAAGTCGTACTCCATCCATGTTCTCGAGTATATGGATCAATCGGTGAGATTGGCTTAGCCGAAATCATATTTATGGAACCTTTTTCAGGTTCTTTTAAATATTCTTTAGGGATCGTTATATTCCCTTATTTAAGGTTCTTCTCGAGCTAATCCTTAAAGATGAAACATTCTTCTATGGTGTGCCCAAGCAATATGTGATATGGGCAATAATTTGGATGATCTTTTTTATTGAAATCTTTGGGTTTCTTTGGATCTAGTAGTTTGAACTCAGTTTTCTTCATCAGACTTTTGAACCTTTTAGATACGACTTCATCTTTGAAAGAATACGTCATTTTCTGTCGTTCTGCTAAAGATATTCTCTTATTCCCTGTTTGAGGTGATCCTTCTTGAGGTGGTCGTTGTTTGGACTGGCTAGTCTGTTCTGAGCATGCCGATGAAGATTGGCGAGGATTTTTTACATATATCTTCATTGGTTGTTTTTCTTTTGTCGACACTCACTACGGCTTCTGACTTTCTTTCAAATACTCTGGTTGCCTTGGATTTCTTGTGAGAATTCATATGTTTGATTTCTTCTTGAAGACTGCTGACTTTACTGAGTAGCTTCTCAAAAGATTTGATGGTGAGTCCCTTGAGCATGAAAGCTACTGGCCCATGAATGCTTTGGTGTAAGATCTCAATCGCGTGATGTTCCTGTAGCTAAGGTTCAAATTTCATGCTAAGGTTTCTCAACCTCAAAATGTAATCCACCAAGGTTTCGTTCGGCTTTTGATTTTTCATCATGAGCTCTCATATAGAGACATGGTGTTGCACTCCAGTAAATCTCATCAAAAATAATTGTTCCTGCTTGACAAATGTCTTAAATGATCCGTTAGGTGAATCAGCATACCAATTAAAGCAATCCCTGACAGGTTGCTGACAAATTGTTGGAAGAGTAAAGTTTTGCTATTTTATGTACTGCCACAACTGGCTTGGAAGTGTGATATATGTTGTCTGGGATTTCCAGTCCCATCAATTATCTTAAAGTTTGGGGCCACGAAACCCTTGGGGAAGGGTAAAATATCGAATTCTTCTAGGTAAGGTCTACCCTTCAAAATCAATGCACGACCCTTAAATTGGGTTAAGGCCTCACGAACCTGTTCAACCATTTATTTAAATTCCTTCTCCGGTATGGTGCTTGAAAGAGAATCCTTCTTTGGTTGCTCATCCATGTTTTTTGAGGTGACTTCTCTTCTTTCATCTGTAATATGTATAATGTCTGGTTGGTTGACCTCCAGAGAGGCTAACTGTTGGGTTGAGATTGTCCTTGAATTGTGGCCATGACGATCATGGATGCTGCCATCTCTTCTATTATTTTATCCATTTGCCTGAATTGCTCATCCCTTAGAAGGATAGCCCTACACAACTCATCTACAACGTTCTGTTTGATGAGTGGTTGAGCCTCACGTGTAGATGTAGAAGCTTTGGTTTCAATGCATGGACATCCATGAAATCTTCTTCGAGGTAATCTTTATAGTCAAAATCTTCATCATCATCATTGATGAAAACTCTGTGTTCTTGGGCTAACTCAAAAATCTCGACTCTATGATTTTCAACTTTTTCTTTGATTATTGATTCTTTGATTATCTTAAGATCTGAAGGACCCTGCTGGACCTCCTCCTCTTGCTCTTCCATCTCGCTGACAATTGTTGCAATGATGTCAGATACTTCGGACCCTGGCTTCATTCCATGCTCTTGCCCTGCAGGCTTATTGGACTATATCGGTACAATGACCTTGGGTATCCACACCTTTTTCTTTGACAATGATGTCTCAAGATAGAGTGTCCTAGTAGAAACATCGGTATGTCGAAAGAAAGTATGCTCCCCATGGTGCAAACTGACTACAGTATTGGGCAATTTCTTCATTTTTTCCTTCAAAATTTTAGGAATGTTTTGAAGTGGGTGATCGGTAGAGTTCTCAGACCCAATCTTGACTTAACCGAGACGACCTGTGGTCCTGGTAGCAGTAGAATCTGTGGTGACAATAACAGTGTTGAATAACACAACTAGAAGGCAATACGAGTAGGTAGTCTTTCTGTTGACTTCTGAGATCATCTGGCAGATTTGGTGTCCCTTAAAATTGCTTTCTTCATACAAGGGGAAATTGCATGTCCCGCTCATTTAAGTAATTCATTAACTTAGTAGCCCCATTTGGTAGCTAGTTTCTGAAAAACTGAACTTACTCGGGTAACAAGAGTATGTTTCTTTTTCTCCATACCCTGTCCGTGAAGTGTCGGTAATGCGACAATGATTTTTTGGATACTCTCGTATCCATCAATATCTATTAAATGATGGAATCTACTTCCCTGCAGAAGTTGATATGTTTCTAGTAATCTTGATTTGTCTTGGTGAGGATCTTCTTTAACGGGTATCTCCTCAGGAACCTGGGCTTCGATAGCCCTCCGCATTCTCCTGTTGCGGTTTCTCCTTTTAGTTTGGGTTATTTGTGCAGTTCTTGAACTCGATCCATTTTTGAAAACTGATGGTGGGATAGCTAATCCCTTAGTCGGATCCTCAATGATTATTACTTCTTTCCCCTTAGGAGCAGCAGGGACAACAGGCTTGGCAGGTGCCATAATGGCAGGAATAGTCTTGGCCTTACTATAAGAAGAGAAGTCCTGAAGACAATTTAGGTTGAATTTCTGGCTCCTGAATTTCTGAAGTGGTGACTTTCATTATGACGAACGGGGCCTTCTCGAGGATGACCTCGAGATCTTCAAATCCGGCTTCAAACTTAATGGTAGGAGTGACATTGCGGGCTTCATGGCTGGTTGACAAGTTGCAAGAAAAAGTCAGCGTTGGGTAGGCCATTGCAGCAAATTTAAATAGAAAGTTCCTGGGTTAGCTATATGGTAAAATCTTGTAATCTTAGTGTAAGCACTGAAAATTAACAGAGGTTGATATGTAGACCGGGTAAGTCTTAGTTTGTAGAGATTTTAAAAGTTTTAGTAAAAAGGTAATTTAAAAGTATAAATTTTAATTAATTATGAAGCGCGCGCGACACAACACAATTTGATTTAATTTGCAAAATAGTAAATCAAACTTGAAAGGGAGATGTGAAGGGTTTAGGACCCAGTGTGGGACCCATTTAGCAACACACAATGCCCAGGTGGAACTAGTCCACCAACACACCTATTGGGGGTCTGACCCCACATGAAGATTTAAAGTGTCCTTAATGGCCTCCTGAACTCTGTTCAAAGGTGAATGAACAGACAATCCTGAAGTCCAATGAGTTAGTCGCACTTTCCCAAGACAGAAATGGGTAAACTATGCCAATGGAAGAAGAGTAATTTGGTTCAAGAGGGACATGGACACATTACCAATGTGTAAAGATAATATTTCTTTATTTAAATGGAGAGAAAAACTTGTCCCCAGCGGAGTCGCCAAAAGCTGTCAACACTACTTTGGTTGAGGAGTTGCCCGTAAGAAGCTATCGGTCACTAAAATTGAAATCCTGTCTCCTGCTATGGAAGGACATTTTAATTTACATATACATTTTAATTTACATATATTTTTTATAGTTTAAATGAAAGAGCACTATACCTTAAACCCTGCATCTATCCTAAAGGATAAACACAAGACTTGAGAATGAGGCTCGATCAAATAAACTAAGAAATATATGACGTTTGTTTGGTCTGCAAAACCATTTTATTTGCCAACAATTTCTCCTATGTAATGTGAAGAATTAAATAGGGTTTATATTAAGTTGGGTTTGGACAACCTTCTTATAAGGGCAAGCCAATATAGTTAATTACATCTTAGATAACCGAAGTCACCTAAGAAAACTCTTGATAAAAATCAGGAAATATTATCTTCAAGGAGTTCAAAAGGAAAATACTTTTCAATGATATCAGACAAAGAGGTGTGAAAAGGGATTGGTTCAAATTTAGAACATTTATTATAGAATCCAAAGGAGGAAGAACTAGGGGATGTCATAGATCCAGAGGAGAACCTCAGTGACTTCACAATCTATCCTATTGTTTGGCTTTAGTTTTGAGGAGAAATTTATTTGAGTGTTTCATCATGCCAATTTAATTTGTTTGGGGCTTACATTCATGTGAAACGATCACACAAATAACCTGGAAGATGTGAGGATTTAGGTCGCGATGAAAGACAATCCCGGAATCCTAAGACGAGTTAGAGCTTATATTGTACAGCAGAGCTGTACAAAGGCCTACAGATGAGGTGAGGATTTATGTTGCATAAACAAACTACCTCGAAGTCTTATAGATTTGTTGTTTAATTCTAAGGAAGGAATTGGTTTAGCTGGGGAAGATGGGTTTTGCTGTTGAAGATGACCGTCCTGCCTACCATGCTAGCTCGAAGCTCCTTGCCATGATGAGTTTAAGTTTACTTGGGTGTCAAGTTATGATATCAAATTAGATGTCCCTATGGTTGTAGTTCTTTAAATGTTATGGGGCACGTTAAAAGTTGATTAGAGCGACAATGGTTAGGATCCTACAGTTCCCTCATTCCGATATCACTATTTTCTATTGGATTCACTTAGTCCAAATGAATTTACTAATCTCAACTTAATGAGTTCCATACTTTCATTTAGACCATAGGAAGCCTCGTTAGCAACTATAGGTCACTTCCTTCGAGGGATTCCCGATCATCCAATAGAGACATCTTAATTTAGTTGTAGTTGTGATTTTTGTGATGTTTGTGATTAAATTTTGAGTTATTTTATATTTTGAATGTTGTGGAGGTGATTTTTATCTTGGTTGATTTTAGTTTTAGTTTTGGGCTTTTATTTTGTGGCTAATCTAACAAATTTGGTTTTCATGCAGGGTGATATTATTGTTTAGTATGCAGGTTTTATAAGCTTAAGAAGTACAGTATGAAAGTACAAGAAAGACAACACTGTAAACTATAAAAAAGGCACCTAGCGAGTCTTCTCGTTCCACCACCTGAAACTCAAAATGCATGTGAGAGCACTTTATATAAAGCAAAAAAGTAAGGTTTTAGTGATGTACCCAACCCTAGGTCATATCTTGGTGGGTCACTATTAATTTGATTAAGGATGATTTTTGTTAAGCAATATATATTAAGTTTAGTAGACCTCCAAGGTATCCAACAGATTTGAAGAAAGAAGCAGGTACATGCTTCCCTCTCTCTGCCTGATGAAAAGGCTCAAGCTCTTTTTAAACTTATTATGTTGCTTAATAACTCATCCTGTAAATACCTTTAATGCTGAATGAATATTGATGTCTCAATTATCCCTAAGAGTAGGGTATTTATCACTTATATTTTAACTTTTGGATTATGTGGGTGAAGACCCATAAAGGGGCAAGTTAATGTTATGAAGACACTTAGCCAACTTTTAATTTGGGCTTGTAGTGTTTTAAAGATGTTCAATTTTTATTTAAGTTCACTTTCCTAATCCTCATTTAACAAAATTTTATTTAGCCTGGGTCACTACTAAGCCCTTAAGATCTTGGTAGATGCTAGTTATATTTTGAAAGAGATTGAATTTTAAGTGATGGTGATTCATTTTTGAAAGTCATTTGAACATCAAATAGAGTTTGAAATTAGTGAGTTATTAAAACCCAAAATCATATCCCTAAGTCTAGGATCATTTTTTTTTGCAAAAAAATCACCTAGAATGACTTAGCCTTCCAGGGTGAGGGAGATTCATTCAAAATCAAAACAAAAAAGAAAGGTTACAAAAGTCTGCAGAAGGGCAAACAAAGAAGATCTCCCTTTAGAAGAAAAGAGAGGGGGGAAACTTTCTTAGTGATGAGAAGACAGTTTGCCCCGAGACCAGCTTGTGCAAGCCAATTTGCAGGATGGTTGCCTTCTCTGTGAACAAAATGGAGCCCCAGATTGATGCATTAGGAGATGTGACTAATCTTGTTCTTCCACTTCAGAATGTGCTAGGGGCAGGTAATAATATTTTGAAGGATATTTATCATAACTTTTGAGTCAAACTCAACAAGGAGATTTTGAATTTTGGCTTTTGAAGCAATGAGGATAGCTCAATAGATAACAATAGATTTAGCTTCCAGCGCATCTTCAGCAACAATGGGAGATAGGAAATTAAGAAGGCAGGAAACTTGTGAGTTTTTGAAAATACCACCAATGCTAGCAGAAGAATTATAGAAACTACCATCAGTGTTGGCTTTTAGCCATCCAGCTGCTGGTTTAAGCCAGTAAACTAAGAAATTCTTAGAAGTAGGCTGATTAGACTTATTTCCAGTCATAAGAAGGTCAGGAAAGGCTTTCCATAGAGTAATTTTCTTCACAAAAGCTAGGTAGTTGGAAGCCACCATTGAAGGAAGTAGAAGTTGCTCTTCAAACTTGACCTTATTTCTGACCAACTAAGAGAACCAAACCACCACACAAGGTATAGCCATGATCATCAATTGATGCCACTCTTTCCAACAGAGAAGAAATTATTGCCAGGTAAGATTAATGGTTTGCACTTTTAATTGGATAAGCACAGCAGACCAAACTTTTTAAACAAAAGAGCATGGGAAAAAAAAGATGATCAATGGTCTCCTCATGTTCTTTTGCATAAAACACAACAGGAAGGGCCTCTCAAACCTTTTAGTTTCAGGATGACAGCAGTGGGGAGAAGTTTAGAAAAGAGTCTCCAACAAAAGAAGGAAATAGAAGGAGAAAAAAACTTATTCCATATATGTTTCCCCCAGGGGATGTTCTCCCCATGAGGCTGCTGAGAAAATATATATGCAGAAATTGATTGTGAAGTTCCTTTTTTTGGTAATCAATTTATCTTTCTTGGAGGGGTCCAAAGGAATGCTAGTTATCCTTTGAATGGTTGAGGTATCTAAAATGTTTTGAAGGGAAAGAAGGTTCCAATGCCACTCATTCCATTAGTCAGAGACCTTGGTAACATTGGGAAAAGGAGCAGTGGGCATTAAAAAAAGTTTTCCATCTCCCATCCAATTATCAAGCCAGAAATTCAGATTTTCCTCCCCTAATTCCCAAATCAAAATTTCTTCTGCAATGTCTTTAATTTTGAGCATTTGAGACCAGATTTTGGAATCCCCCAGTTTAGAGGAGGCAAGGTAAGGATGGGAACCCATGCAGTAATTATTTTTCAGGAAAATTTCGCAGAGGGGCTCATGTACTCTAAAATGAATCCAAATTTTATTGAAATTGATATGTTGTAAGTTCTTGAAGCTTCTGAAGCCAAGCCCCCCATTTTTTGCTGGTTTGAAAATAGTGTTCCAATTGGTCCAATGCTTCTGGTTTCTTTGACCAGACAATTGAAATCTATTAAAAGTTTTCTCAAGTAATTGCTGTGTACTCTTCTTCAATGTGGCCATTTGCAGGATGTAGGAAGGGAAGGCTGATAGAACATGCTTTAAAAAAGTGATTTTTCCTCCATTAGAGAGAAAGGAATAAGTCTGGCTGATAAGTTTTTCTTGAATATTTGTAACCAAATCATCAAGCTGTATTTATGTGGTCCTGACCTTCATCAAATGAACCCCTAAGTACTTCAGATGAGAGCTGGCAGGTTGAAAGCCAGTGAAGTCTGAAATCCACAGTCTAAAAGGTTGCTTGACTCCTTTGCTGAAATGGATGTTGCATTTTTGTTTGTTTAGAAATAGTCCAGAACATGCCAGAAATTCATTAAGGCATTTTTGGATCTGTTTAGTAGCTAGTTTAGTATCTTTAGAAAAAAGGATGACATCATCTGCATAAGATAAGCGGCTGATTGCAATAATGGATCTATGTTGAAACTGATTTTGTGGGGATTTAATAAAGAGCTGGTGAAGCAATATGTAGTCAAAAACCAAGATGAATATAGTTGGAGAGAGAGGGTCACCTTGCTTTATTCCTCTAGTTGCTTTTAAGAAACTAGTTGAAGTTCCATTGATGAGTAAGGAAAGAGCATTATTATTGAGCCATCTCAGGATTAAATTTATGAAAACCTAAGGAAAACCTCTAGCATGCGGGACCTCCTCAATGAAACCCAAGTGGATTGTACCATATGCTTTGCTGATGTCTAGTTTGTAAATTAGATTTCCCCCTGCAGCTTTTATCCAAATCTTGATATAATTTCTGTGCTGAAAAAAATTATTTACAATGCTTATACTCTTAAAAAATGCTTTTTGGTTCCTGCTGATTATCTTATGCAGATGAGTTTGAATTCTAGCCACCATAACTTTGTTAATAATCTTGGTGACCAAATTGGTAAGGCTGATGGGCCTGAATTGCTCCATCTTTTGCAATTATTCTCTTTAGGAATAAGAGTAATAGCTAAAGAGATGAAGAACTTGGGGGGGGGGTGTCTTGAACTTTGAAAAAGGATTGCACAACTTCAATCACCTCCATTCTAATTATATTCCGAGCTTTTTTGTAAAAGTCTGCAGAATAGCCATCAGGGCCAGCAACTTTGTTGCTGTTAATAGAATCCAAAGCTGACTTGATTTCTTCCTCACTTGGTATAAGAGTAAGTTGAAGGCTGGTAATGTACTATCTACAATGGTCAAAGAGATTAACTTGTACAACTTTTCTAGCGACATTGTTTTGAGTAAAAAGCTTTTGATTGTACTCCACTGCATTGACAGAGATTTCTCTAGCATTATTAAGCCAGGCTCCCTGAGAATTCTTGATCTGGTGGATTACTTTGCATTTCTTTCTGTAATTGATTATGTCATGGTAGTATTTGGAGTTTCTATCCAGTACACATAAATGAGTTTGTGCAGCTTTGTAGTGAAGGAATTGCTCCTACAAATGAATAACATTAAGTAAATTCTCATTAGCAGTGAAAAGGTCAGCTTTTAAGGTAGGATTTTCAGTGAGCTGGGACTCTAAATGTTCAACAATACTCTCAGCTTCCACAACCTTAGCATGTAGGTTGCGAAAAACTTGCCAATTCAATGGTCTAAGCTTGACTTCAAGTTTTTTTGGTAGAATCCATAGTTCAACCCATGGGTTAACATGACGGTAGCTGTTCCACACTTTGAGAACCTGATTAAGAAATTCAAGATGGGAAGACTAGACATTGAGATATCTGAAAGGAGATTTAGTGGTAGAGGGGGTGCTTTGAATAGAAATGAGAAGGGGTCTGTGATTAGACCCAGTCATAGGCAAATGAAAAACAAAAGTGTGTACAAAATCATTCAGCCAGAACTCATTAGCAAGGGACCTGTCAATACTTTCCCAAATATTGCCCCTTCTCCAAGTAATTTTGATGCCAGAGAAACCCAAGTTAAATAATCTGGATATCTGCATATTATCCATGAAGTGATTCATTTTATTGATATCAGGAGCTCTGCCTCCTGACTTTTTATTGGGAGAAATCACACGGTTAAAATCAAAACAAACTAGCCATTTGGATGAAATATTTTGACTAATCTGAGAGATTTCCTTTCATAGCTCTTTCCTGCCACTAGAATTGCTGATAGCATACACAAAGGTAGCATGAGTAGAATACCCAGCCGGGGAGAGGGATATGTTAAGAAGCTGAGGTTGATCAAGTAAGATTTGCCAAGAGACTTCTTTCTTGCATGGAAGCCATATCTTGTTATTGCAATTAGAAGAAAATTTGAAACCAGGAAACTTCTTGATAATGCTGGACTGATGTTTAGAGACCATAGGTTCAAGCAAGGCAATACACTAAAACTTGTGCATCCTATTTAAATGGATTAATCTGCTAAGGGACCTAGGATGAGTCAATCCCCTAAAATTCCAACACATGAGGTTAATCATTAATTAGTTTTCCTCTTCTCCTTGTTCTAGGAAGAGATTCGAAACTCTTAGACATTGAGTCCCCAGCTACAGAATCAACAACTTTCAAATCAAGTAAGTTTTTCTTCTTCTTTCTGGACTGATGAATCTGCCATACTTATTTAAGGTTTAAATTCAATTTTTGGAACATATTATCATCAAATTCAGCAATATTAGGAGGATTCAACACATAAAGGTCAGGAAATACCTTATTTTAAGTGGAACTTTGCAAAGGTTTGGACTTGCTAGAAGACCCCACAACATTGGCCTCTCCCTCAGGAGTTGAACAAGGAAGGGAGGGGACAACAATGGGGGTGAGAGATAACAAGGGAGTCAGGTTTGGGGAAGGTACAGAGGTTGGATGGGTAAAGGTGGCAAATTTGGGGGAGTCGTGTTCTACAGGAGTTGGAAAGGCAAACATATTAGAAGTTCCCTCGACAGGAACCTCCACATCAAGATATAAAGGAGATATGCCAAAGGTTATGGGTTGTGTAGGTAAAAGAGGATCAATATCAATGTGAAGAGACAAAATCTTTGTTGGGGTAGGAGCTGGGGGCAGTATATTCAGATCAGAAGGTCCTTCAAAAGGGACTCCAAAAGGAACTTCCCCAACAGGAGGAGGATGAATCACAGAAGTTCTAAAGGTTAGAGGTTGAGTGAGTAAAGAGGGATCAGTATCAAGGTTAAGTTCCAAATTCTTAGTGGGGGAGTCAGGTTCCAAATGTAGAGTAGTATTTTGAAAGAAAGAGCTGGGATTGGGTCCATAGGAAGATTTCTTTTTCTGAGGGTGAAGTATGAAGCATCTACTATCAGTGTGCCCAAACATTTTACAGTTATGGCAATAGTATGGCCTTTATTCCATAACTATTTTCTGCCAATAACCATTGTTGGCTATCCCAAGCCAGATTTCATCCACTTCAGGTTGGGTAATGTCCCTTTCCATAAGGATTCTAGCCACAGAAGGCCTCGAAAGGTTAAATGTAGGAGCATCCAATTTCATTGGTCTTCCAGGTGCAGTGTCAATAGTGAACAAAACTTGATGATTGAAAAAATGTAGTTTCAACCTAGAGAGCTTGTGTTTCAATCATCCAAATATGTTAATTGGGATCAAAGGTTACTCATTACCCTTTCTTGAATTAAGCTTAAATGTTAATTAAGGCTAAATTTCCAAAATTACATTTTTGCCTCTAAGGCTCTATCACTTCATAATTTGTCAAATTTAATTCAAATGACTTTGGAATTTGCATCTCACCTTAGTCATGGGTAAATTAAGACATCAGAGGAGAAAATGTGATTTTTTAAATTTTAATTTAATTTATATATTTATTTATATGTAAGAATAGGATTTTTCAAAGAAAATTCCATAACTTCATCAAGATAAAGCCTAATCACTTGAAATTTTTACTAGAGGTAAACTTACACCAGAGAATCATTAGGATCAAATGTCATGGTTTTTTTAATTTTACTTGAATTATTAGAATTATTTTAAATTCTTGAGAATTTATTAATTATAAAATATTTTAAATGTGAAAAAATAAATTTTTTATTTTTATTAAATATCTCTAAGATTAAGGAATCTAGAGAAACAAATTTCACAATTTTTTTAGTTTTCTTTGAATTGTTAGAGTTATTTTAGTGAAAATCCATTTTTAGCCTTTAAAAATTATTTTAAACTTCAAAATTCAATAACATCACTTAGAAAATCATGAAAAATATTCCAATTATTTCTAAGTGCTTAGAAAAGAATTTAGAACATTTCCATTAATTTTATTAATTTTGTGATTTTTATCATTTTTAATTATTTAAATTAAAAAAGGTTTAAAAATGAAGTTTTTATTTTATTTACAAATTTATTTTTAGAAAGTTCCTCTCATCACAGAAAACTCCCAAAACTAAATTTTAAAATTTTTTGAGTTTTAATTTAATTGTTAAAAATCATTTTAGTGTTCAAACTGGCATTTAATTTAGAAAATCATTTTGAGTTATCAATTGAGCTCCAAATATTTTTAAATTTTTATGGGGAGCTCTCTGAACTTCAAATTATAGTGGAGATTAAAATCCATGGCATTTACATATTTGTGTTTCCCAAGATTAATTTTTTTTGCATTTTAGGGATTGTGAAAATTAGGTACATTCTTAATGTCTTAGATCATGAATCATTTTCCAAAGGTTTCTCTGGCTATAATAAACCTTCCAAAATTTTCTTGGAATTTTCTAAGCAAAATGCAAATTACTATGATTAATTTATGCAAATAATAGACATAAACTTGAAAAATATGGATCTCTATTTAGAGATCTCGTCTAACTTTGGAAAAATCAGAGAATGTTCCATAAGACAGAGGAAAAAACATGCCAAAACTTTGAGTCATGGTGAAATGCCTACATGCAAGGAGAATCAAAAGACTCAAAATAGTGTTCAATTAATTAAAAATAAAATATGCATCACATAAACTTCAAATTATTTCCACATTGTATTCCTCTGTTCACTAAGCAAGAGGGTATTTTTATTTTATTTTTGTGATTTTTCTACACCAAGAGATGAATATTTGAAGTTAGGGATCATTTTCTGATTTATTAAATTCCTTATTTATCTACTTAAAGGTGTGGCGCCACCTCATCCTAGGCGTCTCCAAAGCTCCATGCATCATCTTTTGGTTCAGCGTCACCATCCGACTCGACAGCCATGGGTCCCGCGGTTCACGCGCATAGGGTTCATCCTGCTAGATCTCGTCCGTTGATGAGATAAATGCACGATCGAATGACTCCCCATCTTCGTCCACAAATATCTTAACCCATGACCGTTAACACTAAAACCCTAAGATCTCACTCATTTCTCCACTAAATGACCTCGGGTTTGATCCTATGGACTCTTCTAAGTACGACAAACATATCCATACGGTAAACATGCCATTAAACTAACCATAATCAAATGGAGGATCAAAATAAGCCCAGGAAAAGGAGAAGTTCAATACCTTTGCTTTGAGAAGGGAAGCTTCAATCAGAGGTGCTCGACACATTCGTGGAGGTCCAAGAAGGCTAAGGATTGAGCCTCTGGTCATTGTGAAAGGTCTAGACCCGAATTCGATCAAGGCCGGATTTGGGTTTTGGTCTTGAGCTATCTTAGAGTCTCTGTATGACGGGGATTTGATAGGGCTTTGTCTTAGTTCAGTTTGGTGATTGTGTGAGTGAGTTTATTTTAGATTTGGTGCACTGTGGAGGTGTGGTGGAGAATGTCCTATCTTTGGCAAAGATTTAAGCTCAAAAATTAAACTTCGGCAAGGGGAATTAGGGCATTGGAGTGGTTGGGTTGCACTATGGAGGTATCAAGGAAGCTCAGGGAGTGATTTCAAAGGGTATCCTTAAGAAATTTTTAGCACCGCCTTCATGGACATGGAGGTGGAGCTTTTATAAAATTGTCTTAGGGTGGCTCTGTGAGCCAATGTGTGGGTGCAAAGTGTGGTATCCTTAAGAAATTTTTAGCACCGCCTTCATGGCCATGGAGGTGGAGCTTTTATAAAAATGGCTTAGGGTGCCTCTGTGAGACAATGTGTGGGTGCAAAGTGTTGCCTATGTGGAGGGCAGAGAGGCTCTAAGCTTTAAATGGGATGAGGTGGCCTCTAAGTTTGAAATGGGTTTGGATTTTTTTATGGTCACTCATGATTTTTGCTCCTCTGGCAACTAGGCCGATAAACAAGGCTAGGGGAGGTGGCCAGGTGGCCAAGTGAATCTGTCACAACACATTATTTGGACTGGTGCTTAGTTTTAGAAAAAATTCCTTAAGCTTAAGCAATTTTGGAAATAAATCCCTTGAATTGGGGATCCTTTGGTCCATGGCTCATTTGGATGGTTCCATGGGGTTTATCCTAGTCAATAAGGTCCAAAATTTGGCTGTAGAATTCTTGCCTTGACCAATTTGACATGGCTTGGTCAAATTTGGTGCATGGATTCAATTTGGGTTCAATATACCAAAGCTTTGGTTTAGGTTTAACTTTGAGCCCAATTGATTGATCAAAATTATGTAGATGATTGTAATGAAGATTTTTGGTGAAGGATTGAAGTGATTGTGAGTTCAATTGGAAGCTCAATTTGAAGGATTTTGAGATTTTGGTCAATTTGAGCATGTTGGATTAGACTTGGGCTTAGGTTGAGCTACGCTTAGAATTTGGATCAATTTTATAGTCCAAATGATCAATGGAGATGTTATAAAGATTTTTTATTAAGTAATGGAGTGGAAATTTTTGGACTAAGACAATCAATTTGCTGGAATTTTGAGACATGGCCAATTTAGGGAAAAATTGGGGATTTTTTAGATTTAGGTTATAATTAAATAAAATTTAGGCTTCAACAAGGCTAATTTAACACCAATTTTGATGTGTAGGAACATTATGAAGAGTTTAAGATTCAAATTGAGGCCAATTGAGTATGCTATAGGGTTCAATTTGGTGGAACCAAGTCATTGGGCCAAAGTTGGGGTTTTGACTTAGATCAATATTGGGCTCAAATCATGGGCCAATTAAGCTTAGATTTGGTTTAAATTGGGCATATTAATGGTTAATTTGAGTTTATAAATGAAACTTAGGGAAATTGGGACCAAATTGATGGACATTTGAGGTGAATTTAGGGAAATTTAGCCTTTTAAGGCAATTTGGGGGTTTTGGTCAAAATGGTCAAATTGGTCAAATTGGGTCATGTGGTAGTTAAGAAAAATGAAATTGGGAATATTTGGAAGGTTTTGGGAATTTTTGAGTTTTTTTTGGAATTTTTGAAATTTTGTGTCAAGGAGGGGCATTTTGGTAATTTTGCAAGTTTTTGGTGATTTTGGGTAATTTGGATGCTTAAAAAAGGTTCAAAATGATTTTTGAAGAAATTTTGATATTTTGGGTAAATTTGTAAATTTTGGTGATTTAGGGTTTCAAGGGTACTTAGGTAATTTGGGGGGGGGTTAGTGAAAAAAATGCCAAGTTGAGTATTTTTAGTAGAAATAGAGTGTCAACCACCACAAATGAGCTATGGACCAATAGAAACCCCATTCAGGTCTTCTATGTACTGATCTTAGCTAAAACCTAGCCTAGGGTCAATGGGTTTAGGGCACCATCTACATAAGTCTACCAAAGAATTAAGGGATCATAGTCAAGAAATTTTGGGTTTGTGTTTGTGAGTGATTGTGAGTGAGATGAGTACCTTAACTCTAGAACAACACCCAATGTCAAACCTAAGGTCAAGCAGTCCTATGGGAACTCTCCTTGAACTCCCCCATAATGTTCCAACCTACTAAGTGCTAGAGGTCAGGACCACTATGTAGAACTTCAAGTTGAGCAAGGAAGAGTTTAGAGTTTCTAAAGGTAAGGGTTCCTTTTCTAGTTTTATAGGAATAGTCAACAGGAAAGTCCTATGGCTAGATCTTATGCTACTAAAGAGGAAACACTAAACCTCAACCAAAAGTGAGGTAAAAAATGTTCCTCTCACAAAAATAAATCCATCCTGAGCTTCAAGTAGATTTGAATAAAATTCTCTCACTACTGCTATTACAAAAACAAAGGTATTATAATAGAATTTTCCCACTTCTTGCTAGTAATTTCTTTCCACCTCTCCTCCAGTGCTAACAAATCCTTTCTCATCAAATAATTTCTGTGATATTAAGATGTCATAATATAAAATTTGAGCTTTGGAGCTCACAAATTTCTTCCAATAAAAAAAAAGCTTTGCCTATGACTCCCTTAATTTTAGATGACATATGTTAAGCTAGATATGAAATTTAAGATGAGAAAAGTTCAAATGTATGATGTAAATGATTCAATATGTTAATTATGAGTTTAATTCAACTTTCACCAAAGAATGTTCTTCTTCTCCATGGATTTCCCGAAAATCCTAAAAAATCCTGGATGAAGAATAGAAATGCAAGCTCACGATGTAGAAATTTACCTTGGGGAGGTGAATTCAACACTCCAAAGCTTCAAGAATGAGCTCAAATGCAATGGGAAAGGATGCCTTAATTATTTCCTTCTAATCTTTAAAGAAGAATCAGGGAGGAGCATGCGGAAAGGACCTAAATTTTGGCGGTTTAGCTGGTTTTGTTGAGCAGGAGGGTCAAACACCTAGGCACCGCGATAGTGCCACCAAGGCGCTTGGGTGCAGTGCTTAAGCGTCAATCCATTGACACCTAGGCACTAACACACTTGATGACACTTTGGTACCCGGGGTACTAAGGCCTATTTGCATGACCCAAATTTTGTCACGGTTAATTCTTCCTCCTTCTCATCACACCTCCCTTCTTTACTTCCAATTTTTAATGGAATCTCCTTCCAAAGAACTACTAGGTGCTTTTAGATGTTTTTGTAAGGTTAAACCTATGAACAAGTTTGTCTCTGATACACTGGCTTATGTATTGCCAACCTATAATATTGTCTCATCCCCTAAATTATGCACCTCTAAAAGTAAATAAGAATAATGTCAAGATGATCCTCATGTTCATCAACAAGCTATTTTATTGGACCAACATGATGAAAGATAAGTTTAGTGAAAGGAAGTAATATATTTGATGTCGACTTGTCCCATGTCCAAACTCATCATGTATTTAGTAAATACTTATGTTTGATTGAGAAATAAGATGTAGTAGAGTAGTTAATCCAATTACAACCAGAGATCAAATACAAGTCTAGTCACAATGAGAAGCTCAGGAATCACCATTCTCATGACTTACTGAAATTAAAGCAATCCATTACAAATATAATCATTAACAATTAGCATCAAATAATTCATTCCACAACAAAGAATAACAAAGCACACTACAACAAAAAAAAACTTAGGTTTACTCCCAAGAAGCGCTTAGTTTAACGTCATCAGTTTGACAAATTGAGATGCTTACTTAGATTGAGTCAACAATAAGACCTCATTAATTTTATGCCTTTCTACACCTATGTAGGGCTTAAGTTTTTGTCCATTCACTTTAAGCACCCTAACAATTTTAGGATCCTTAATATTGATTGCACCAAAAGGACAAAATTTAATTACAGTAATTTGCCCTGACTACTTGGACTTAAGCTTTCTAGGAAATAATTTCAATCATGTATTATTTAATAAAATGTACTATATTGGTTCAAAATCATTCCTAAGAGTCTTTCGATCTTGCCAATTTTAGATATTTTCTTTATAAATTTTTGCATTTTCATCAAATTCTTATTTAATTTTCTTGAGTTTCTTTAGCTGCAATAATCTCTTCTCACTAACTTCTTTTAAGTTATAAATAAATTCCTTAACATCCCAATAAGCTTTATGTTCTAATTCTACTGACAAGTGACAAGCTTTTCCGAAAATGAACCTATATGGAGACATTCCAAAAGGAGTTTTGTAAATAGTCCTATAAGCCCATAATGCATTGTCTAGTCTTAAAAACTAATCCTTTCTGAAAGAATTGATAGTTTTTTTCTAAAATCCCCTTGATTTCTTTATTAGATACTTCTACTAAACCACTTATTTGAGGATGATAAGTTGTGGCTATTCTATGTTTAATGCCATATTGAGCAATCAATGTCTCAATCTTTTATTCATTAAATGACTTCCTCCATCAATAGTGATCACTCTAGGCATGCCAATTTTACAAATGATATTATTTTTTAAGAATTTAGCTACACTTTGAGCATCAAAGTTTAGAAGAGCTATTGTCCAAATCCATTTTGAGAAACCGTCCATAACTATCAGGAATACCTAAATTTCCAAAAGATATACAAATGGTCCCATAAAATCTAAACCTTAAAAATAAAAAATCTCGATCTCTAAAGTAAAATTTAGAGGCATTTTATCTCTCTTTAAAATAATTCCCATTCTCTAGCATGCATCACAAGTTTTTATATATATATTCACATCTCTAAATAGAGTAGGCCAATAAAATCCAAATAACAAGATCTTAAATGCAGTTCTATTAGCTCTAGAATGTCCCCCAAACATAGAATCGTGATATTTTTTAATAATTTATTGGGTTTCTTCTAAGGGTTCACATTTTCTAATTACTTAATCCTTACACTTTTCATACAAATATGGGTAATCTCAGAAGTAAGATCTAATGTTATGATTAAACTTTTTTTGGTGGTAAGTTAATCCACAGGGCATAATATCACTAACAATGAAATTCACTATATCAACATACCACGAAATGCGCCACTTAGTATTAGCATATAGTTACTTATCAGGAAAATTTCCATTAATTTTATCTTTATAAGTGTATGAATTTCCTTGATCAAATCTTGATAAATGGTCAACAATTTGATTATCAGATCCTTTCATATCCACAACTTTGATATCAAACTCTTAAATTAAAAAGACCCATATAATCAACTATGCTTTAACATCCTTTTTAACATAAGATATATAATAACATAATGAATGGTATGAACAATACATTTGGTTCCAATAAAATAAAATTTGAATTTATCAAAATCATATAACATAGACAATAATTCCTTCTCAGTTGTAGTGTAATTAATTTTAGCTTCATTAAGTGTTTTACTAGCATAGTATGTAGCTTTAAGAAATTTATCATTTCTTTGTCCTAGAACTGTTCTGATAACATAATTACTATAATCACACATCAGCTCAAGTGATCTCCCCAAATCAGGTGAGACTATAATGAGAGGAGTGAGTAATTTTTATTTCAATATATTGAGGGCATTTAGGTAATCTTTATCAAAAATAAATAAATTATCCTTTTAAAAAAGATGGCATAAAGGTGTTGACCTCAACTTTGGTGAGGTCTTTCCTTCCTCTTAGTGCTTAGGGTCTAGTCATAGGAGTTTCTTTTTGACTATTCTAGAAGACTAGAGATGAAACCACCCACCTACACAGAAATTCAAACCACTTCCTTACTCTCTTTGGAATTTATATGAATGATCATGAACCTTCAACTCTTGGAAGGCTGAGATCAACATGTGAGGATTTAAGGATGCGTACTCATAGGACTGTTGAACTTGGGGCAACCCTGGGTGGCTAGGGTTTGGTCTTTCACACACTCAACCACATCACATTTTCCATCTTGTCCTAAAACCTTGAAACAACACCCATTGAACCTACTTATCCCTTGCTCTATTGGAAACACATGTGGGTGGCCCCGAGCTCTTAGCCTTTTGACTAGGGTGGCTAGGACCCACACATGAAGAGTCTAAAATGAGCTTCCACTTGGTCTCATGGCTCAAATAAGGTAACCTTGTGATTGGCATCTTCAATGAATTTCAATCTCACATAAACACCCAATTTCAGCCTTTTAGCCCCAAACTTCTCTAAAAGTACCAAATTGCCCTGGAATACTAAATATCCAAAAGTGGCCCAAATCCTCAAAATTTCTCCAAAAAATCATATCAAACCATTTCAAGACATCCAAGTTGACCAAAACACCATAATTTACCTAAAATTTTAAGAAATACCCCTAAATTTTGCAAAAATACCAAAATACCCCTCATGTCTAAAATTTTTTCAAAACCTCCCAAATCATTAACCACCCAATGGGCCTAATTGACCAAATTGACCAATTTTGACCAAAATCCCAATTTTACCCCTAAAAGCCCAAATTCCTCAAATTCATCCCAATTTCCACAAAATTCATTTTAATTTCACACAATTTCAAATCTAAATCATTTATCAACATATCTAATCCTAATTTACAACAATTTGAAGCCCAATCAGATTAACCTCCAAACCCTAATTTCAATTTTGGGCTAAAATCCCCAATTTGACCATTCCTCCAAATTTCATCAAATTGAACCCCGTAACCAACCCAATTCTCCCAATTATGAATTTTAAAATCTTCATATGATTCCCTTAGGTCAATTTGAATCCTCAATTAGCCTAAACCCAAACTCAAACCTAGCCGAAATCCAACCCAAATCAAATTCCCCAAAATTGAACCTAAGTCAAAATTCCATTAAATTAAGCCTTACAATCAATTCAATTCCCCCAACTTCATTTCCTAAATTTTTCATGTCATTCTTTTGAATGAATTGGACCATTCAAAAAATTATTAAGCTAAGCCCAAGTCAGCCCAAACACTAATTTTGAGTCTAAGATCCAAATTAAGCAAAATCATTGAAATTAACCAAGCTTAATCTTATCATGCCTTGGTTAGCTTCCTAGGACTCTAATCAAAACATCGAAGAACCAAATTTTGAGCCATGGACCAATGGTTCCCTAAATCAAGGAAACTTGCCCCCATTTTTGGGTAAGCTCTCTATCCCATGCCATCAACCACAAACCTCCAAACTAATCACAATTAAAGCTTCCCTATCATTTTTGGAACCAGCTAGCAACCTCTCTTGGCCAGGCCGACTGGCCTAGTCATGAAAAAACCCATAACTGAGAAGCTTCCCCCAGAGACCAAGCTTGAATTCCAACTAAAGTGTATCACTCTCATTGGCTGATTGAACCGCTCAACCCTCCACTTAAGCAACCTTCTCCACCCCCTGGCTTGTCCAATTGTGCTCTAATTCCTCCTTTATTTAAACCACCCCTCTCATTTCCATGGAGAGTGCTGTCAATTACTTAGGGAGATCCTTTAAAATTTTTTTAGAAGCTTTCCCAAACCTTCCTAAGTTCATCCCTATCAAATTTTAGCCACTTCCTCTGTTGTCTAAACCTATTTTGAAAATTTAAATTTAGGGCCTTTTTTTGTTAATCCATCAAACTCCATAAAACTCCTAATTGATCATCCCAAAAGCTTCCTTAGATCAAATAAAGAAGTTCCTCATTGAAGCCTGATGAAACTCTTGCATGAACTCAACATCAACTAAAATTGGTGCTCAACATCAGCTCAACATCAACGAATGTCTGTAACCAAACTAATAAAGGTCTCATCTCTTGGGCAAACATAATGCTTCTAACCCTAAAATGATGCTTGATTTCACCAATTGTAGAGTGAACTTGTTTTTCATATGCATTTAACAATATGGATGTGTTCATCTCGATTAGATGAAGCTATAAGAACAAACCATGAGAGATTTGGTTGAGTATCATGCAAGATCAAAATATTTTAGTGTGGACGGTTCTCAATTTTGATTAGTTGGGGACTATGACTGGATGTTGTTCATTTGCACGTGTATCCATCGAACAATGGAGGAGGAGTCAGACGAGGAGACATAACATAAATATTTGGCTGAGTCATTGCTAACATGGAAGGTGGCATTGAAAGGGAGTGTGCCATGTGGAGCTTAGGATCTGTCATAAGATTGTGTGGCACCGAGTCAGATAAATAGAAAATTAGCCATTTAATGATTTATTTAATTGAGAAAACTTCAAAAATTCATAACATGGTGTAGAAAAATCATAAAAATAAAATAAAAATACCGCTATGCTCGGTGAATAGAGGAGAATCATGTGGACAAAAATAAACATTATTTAACTTATATTTATTTCTAAATTAATTAAACATTATAAAAATTATTTAAATCACAAAATTTTAAATATTAATCACCATAGTGTGAAATTTTGAGGGCTTATTCTCTCTGTGGTTAGGAGTGTTCATTGATTTTTACAAAGTCAAAGAGCACCCCTAGCATGTTATACCCTAATTTCCAAGGTTAAGTCACCTTTTTTTGCTTAAAATAATTATATAAATTAAAATAAATATCAGAAAATGATGACGTTTGTTTTTTTGGTAGGTTCATTGTGGTCAGAGGGACCTAAGAAAAATGAAATCCAAGATTAAATATTTTCATATCAAAACTTCTTAATTTAAGTCATTAAAACCCAACAAAAATCAAATAAATAAAATATAATCTAAAAAATGTCTCTAATTGTTCCCTAACCACATGGGATCTATTAGTATGTTTTTCTTAATTTTCTAAGTAAATTTATGTTTTTTAAATGCCTAAAATATACTTTTACTAATATTTCACTTAAATAATTATAAAAATAAAATAATTATTTTTAACTTTTTTAAGAAAATAAAATAAAATTTTAACAACAAAATATTCTTGGCATTTTCGCTTAATTTTTTTTAGCTTTTTAATTATTTATCACCTGCAAATAGATACAATAATAATGGAAATGCTATTATGAAAAAATAAAAATAAAATTTTGAAGTACCAAGCATTGATCAATAGTTTTTTAACTATAGTTTTTCTAAAACATAAATATTTTTATATAAATTTCCCTAGCAACGGCCTAGATGCTTGACTTGCCAAAACTTACTTGGATGTAAGTCAACCGAACAAGACAATTTCAAGTTTTAAGTAGTATTACTATTCAAGAGTACCACTTATCAATCCCCTAAAAAAGTGTAATATTTGCTTCCACAAGAAAAACTTTAGTTTATTGTTTCAGTTAACCTAGCTTGATAATTATAAAAAGATGGTATTTTAATTCTTAAAATCCTAGCAAAATAGAAGACTTGGCAGTACAAGTAAATATAAAATACCGAGGAAATGCTCGTTAGTTCCTTTAAGAGAGTTGAGGATAGAGCCTTTGTGATTTAGAGACCGTAGTCATTGTGGCTTTCAAAAATGTTTTTGAAAATTATTCTTGCAAGTGGGGATAAGATACTCTTTATGAAGATGTCAAGGTCAAAAGAAGCCAAAAAAAAAAAAAGAAATCAAGGCTTCCTCAATTTCTATGACATTCTGCATGACTTTTCCAATCATTTGGGATGATTGCAGACTTCCACTAGAATATGTCTATCCTCTTAAAATTTTATGGTTAACTCTTCGTTTCTACTACACAACAATTGAAGGTCACAGTTTCATGAAATATATAAATTTCCTAATTGGCCAGACTAAATGTAAATGAAGATGGAAGGTTAACAAAAAAAAGGGCTATGAAATGCTCAACAAAATGATTAATGGAAAAATCTTATGGAAAACCAACGATAAATCCTCTACTCTTCAAAACATAGAAACATGAAGAAGAGCGTTGCCGATTATTATGGAGAAAACTATAAAAAAAGCCATGAAATTCCACTCCTAGAAACATAAAGATGATCTTACAGAAAATTATTTTGTTTTATAAAGTTGCAACTTTTCCTCTCATACAAAATCTCTCGCAACTCATAAAGTAAGGTAAAACTCTTTCTTAAAGGTTTCAACCCAAGGAGGAAGAAATCCCTCAAATCTTTTTCCAAACTCTCTTGTTTTGGACTTTAAGTCTTCTCTAGTGTAAAACTCCTAAGAAGCTTATGGTTTGATTTTATAGCATGAATCACAGTTTGTGCAAAAAAAATTTCTTCCTAAAGTGTTTCCTACTAGTTAGCATGGTCACACCCATTTCCGGTGTGGTCACGTCATTCTTCTGCTGGGGCCGGCATGCTCACTCCCAATTGTGAAGTGGTCACCCTGTCCTACTGCAATATATGGTGTGTTCATGCCATTTTTGGGCATGGTCATGCTATCCAGGTTGGATTAATGGCATGGTCACGCCGCCGTCAGGCATGGCCACTTCTCTTCGAGGTACTTTTCCACCTAATTTTCTTGTTCCAAGAAATTCGTGTTCAATTCCTGCATCCTGCACAACATGAAAAAAATACATTTTTTAAAAGTAAGTCTATAATAAATAAGTTAAATTTAGATGTAAAATTAAGGGAGAATAACAGATAAAATGACATAAAATTGACGTAGGTCAATAACCACAAACTTACTCTATTACTTTCCCTTAAGTAATTCCATAGCCTAGATTAGATTTTTATGAATTAGATCATACTCCTATAGGTTTCTAACTATTCAACCAATTAATCAAGATTAAATAAAAGTATTTTAATGCCATTAGGATCAATTATCTTTAGTTGTTACTAAATTGATCTTTCCTAAATTTCTTTCATTCCTTCCTTAAGAAGATTCCATAGATCCTTAAGTTGGGGTGATTTAAAGTTTCCTTTGCTAACCTCAAATGTCTTAAATTCAGTTTCAAAGGATTTTTGCAACTCAACCTTATTTAAATCGTTCCCTTGAAAATAACTTTTAATGTGATTTTTATTTAAGAATCAAGGCAAAGTTTATCATTTAACTGTCACTAGACCCTATTCAAATTTCTTACTTTTTTACTTTTTCTTTTTTCCTTTTATTTTCTCTTTCTTTTCTTCTAAGAATTACTATATCTGGTTGACAACTTTCTCTTTTCTAACTTTGTAAATGTGAAGAAGGGTTATGCTTCTTAACCATTAAAACTAATACTTGAAATTTTTAGTGTTCCACTTTCAAGTTTTCTTTTATTATTAAACATAATATCACATTAATTTGGTTAAAATTTATTGAAAAAGATTAGAGAAATTTTTGGTTTGCTACTCAGTAGCTAAGTCACACCTTTTTGTTAATCATGAGTTTTTTTAAGTAGAGTCTAATGTTATTAAGTTCTGAAATTATATTACTAACTCATTAAAGCTAATATTTTGTAATGATATTTATTTTCTTTTAAAAGGTCTTGATAAGTTGTTTGAATTATTAAAATTCCAAATAGGCATTTAAAAAATGAGGTTAATTCTTTTGTTGAGCTATGTGAACTACCTATCAAGTTCATAATGAGGTAATGTCCTCCCCCCCCCCAAACTTGTTCTTTTTCAAAACATATATCGCAAGAAAGTAATTATATAGATAAAAAGTAAATCATTACATGAAAAAAAATAGTAAATGAATAGTCTACATGAGTTTCAATAGGAAAAAAATATCAAAAAGTAAGTAAGAAAACATGGTGCAGTAAAAATCTCAATATAGTGGTTGCTAGTTTGTAGAGAAACAAGATTCAAACTAACCAAAATACAAACTTAAAGTTAACTTCAAAGAAAATTTCAAAACAAAATGCTGAAAAAGAAAAAAAAAATTTAGATCAACACATCATATAACACTTGAGTTG
This sequence comes from Phalaenopsis aphrodite, assembly GCA_003013225.1. NCBI lineage: Eukaryota > Viridiplantae > Streptophyta > Magnoliopsida > Asparagales > Orchidaceae > Phalaenopsis > Phalaenopsis aphrodite. The sequence goes on along the minus strand of NEWO01000161.1, from coordinate 865,115 downwards.
CATTTTAAGATAACGCTTAGTTTAATGTCCTCATTTTGTTGAAAAAGGCTTCCTCCATGATCAAAATTTGAATTTTTCGAACCCTAATCAATTAAAAAATTATTTGGGATCTTTTACTTTCTACTAAGTCCTAAAATTTTATTTTTTCTTGCAACTTTTCTTTCTCAGTTCTATAATAGTCAGCTTGAGTGTATGTAGGAGTTTTTTCAGAAGATCATTTAAAAGAGAACTTTCTAAATAAAAAATTCTTCCAATTAATTCCTCCTTTTCTAGATTCTTATTTTCTCTGATAGTTAAGATAAATGGGTCTATAAAATATAATTTATTGTATCTTAAGTCTTGGATTGGGTTCTCCCTAGGTTTTTTAGGTTCTGGATCACATTCTACTGCATTAAGCATTTGTTTAGGGTTGTCTTCCAATTCTTCCCCTCAGAGCACTTCATTGGGTTGTACTATTGGCTTAACTAACTGTCTCATAATGCAAGGTGGTGCATTTAAAAGAAGAGTAGATTCTTTCTCATCCTTATTCTAGGAAAAATCATTCTACTTAAAATGATCTTCAAAGTTGAACTCTTCAAATTCAACATTAAGTCCCTTTGGACCCCTGACAATCTTAGGGTTCTTATACTAAATAACTACTCCATTTAATTTTCTATGTTTCTTCTTGTAGTAGTATGGCTTTGTAATTGATTCAAAAGGTTCATTATTAATTCATCAAATGTACAGTTTCTTCAGGGTTGACATTATGTTGACTATTCCAACTTCCTACAGGATCAACTTGGGTGCTCTCCCATTTCTAATTGTCAATACTTGGGTTATTATTATTTCAATTAAGGCTTGGGTAAGTTGATCAACTTTTGGTATTGGTGTTGGACCCATTCCTAGTTTACTAAAAATCTAATAATAGGCTATTCTCCCAAAATTGGGGGTTCAAAGTGACTTGATGAGCTTGGGTTTGGCAAATGTGGTCCCTACTCTAATTGTTCCAATTTTCTACAAGGTTGACTTGAGATACACCTTATAAATACCTTTTTTAAATATGCATTTAATGCCTATTTTATGCATATTTTTGATGATATTGCACTTTAATGAAAGGTACTTTGCATGTTTTTGGTTTCAGGTACAGGAAATGGAGTTAATATGAAATGGATAAAAATTGGAAGCAAATTGGAGTTGTGGAGCAGTGGTGCCTAAGCGCCAGATTCCAGACAGGTTAAGCGCATAAGCCTCAGATCCGGCGCCTAGGCACCAAACAGTTCTGTGGGGCTTCTAGAATAGTAGTGCCAAGGCGCCAGAGTCAGTTGGAGCATTATACATTGAATTTGGGAAAGTTTCGAAGAAGTGACTTAAGCAACTAACTTGAACTGTAATTACGTCTATTTTTAATCTCCAAATTATTGCTAGAAACTTGACCAAAATTATATTTAGTAGCTAATGTGAAAAAATGAAATGATATGGAATATAAATAATAAAATTTGACATTAGAGGTACTACGGAAGTATACGTATAGTTCCATGTAATATAGATTTTTCTTAAATACCTCAGTATCAATCTCATGAGGATAGTTTGACCATTTAAATTGGCTTGCTAAATTCAAAAGAAAATTTTATTTAAATTGCAAATATAAATAAACACAAAATTATAGCAGCGATTAAGACTAAATTAAAGCAGATTTAAATAACTATATTTAACAGTTTAATAAAAGTAATTTTAATGAATGTAAAGATCTTTCCCCTTACAATGAGATATTAATCTATGTAGGATTTAAAAAACTATATTTAACAATTTAATAACAGTAATTCTAACGAGTTTGAATAAAATGTAAAGATCTTTCCCCTTATAATGAGATATTAATCTATGTAGGATTTGAGTGACTAAAATTATGATGATGTGTTGTGACATATAGGAGCATTCCTATTCTTTACCCCCTCTCGGAGTTAGTAAAGAACATTGGCTGATTTAGAGTTTTCACCAGTTGTGTAGAAGTGCCGAGTAGATTTTTGCCTTTAACCTCCATATTACCCACTATGCCCTCTCTATAGGACCTGCTAGGGACCCTTATGATCCAAACTCTAAAATAAATTTGAAAAAGAATATAGTTTGTAACCTTAGAAACATCAATTCTATGCCCATCAAAACTTATCTCCCTTTCTACTTTTACTCCCCTTTAAGTGATTGCAATGGCTCTGCCCAAAATGAAGTGTGACACTCACTAGTTGGGTGAAATCATAGCCCTCCTGGGCCTTTATGTTTCTCAACTAATTTTAACCTCATAAGCGACCCATTTGTAGTCAATGAAGAATCAGTGAAATTTTCATCACAATTTTTTTTAAAAGTAAAAAAGAAAACTTTAAATCATTATCATCCCACAAGATTAATTCCCAAGAGTAAAGAGAAAGAAAGAGAGCTATACAGAATTCATGGAGAATAAAAAAAAACACCAAATTTGTATTGAAATGCAAGTCATAGAAACAAAAAATTAAACACAAATACAAAGTACCTTATGTATTCTCTTCAACACAAATTCTGTAGTCTCCTTGAAAAAATCTCCAAACTCTTACTCTTTCAACACAAAACATACATAAAATCACACTAAAACATAAAACTGGGTCTATTTAAAGACTACAAATGATGCCAAAAAGTCCTCTTTTTTGTCCAATTTCTGTTCATGTTAATAGATCTCTAAAATAACCAAGGATTTGCTTCAAACACCCTTTCAACATTAAAACAAAATCAATGGATCTTCTAGAAGGGAAGTTACTAGTGCTATAGCACCAGTCTGGGCGCTATAGCACCTTCTGCATGCGTCTGTCAAACTATAGTGCTAAGGGGCGATGCTATGGCGCCCTACAATTTGCATCATTTTTACCCATTGTTCCCTCATTTTCTCCAAATATTCATTCCATGTACCAAAGTTAAAAAAATATTCAAAATACCTTCCTTAAAAGTGCAATATCACTAAAAATATACATAAAATGAATTTAAAATATGCAATAAAAATAGGTAATTGTAAGGTGGATCATTCTCCCAAACTTAAATGTTACTTGTCCTCAGGTAACTTTATTATAATATGTAAAAATTATAACTTGGGGAAGCGAGTTTAACTTAGAGATTTCTATAGTTTTTATTTTATAAATGTGATTGTGAAACCTTAGAAAAAATTTCTTAATAGCTCAGGTTAAAACTAGAATGTAAGAATGACTAATAGTCAAGTCTAAGAGTTTTGATTTTCTATTCATTTCAAGTATAATTGTAATTTTGTCATATTTTGAATTCTTAGAAGAGTAACAATAAAAAAACTTCATATGGACTTTATTAGTACGTATGCTAATACTTTAAGCCTTAACTTAGAAATGTAAATAAGTTCCTTTACTTAAGATTTTCAAGTAGAGCCAATTTTTTATTAGGCATCTCCTGAAGCTTTTCCTCACACTTTGTTCATTCTTGTTCTTCTCTTTTTTTTTTCAAGTCATGTTAAGATTACTATATCTTGATAGCCTTTATTGAGTTTGATTTCCTCCATCCCCTTTTTAAAGTTAAAAACTTTTGAAATTTCTTTATTTTTTGACTAAATTGTATTAGCTTTGAAAAAGATTTTTCATAAAGTCTCAATTCCCTTTTTTTAAAGTAAAATTCTGAAATTTTTAACAATTCCAAAAATACAATTTTCCTTACTTTAAATAGTAAAAAAACAATCTTATTCTCTCATACTAAATATTTTAACTTTAGAACTAACCTTTATTATTAAAAACATTAACTTAAGATTTTAATAACATTTATAAAATTTAAAATATAGTTATCTTAATTTATCCTAACATACCACAGGTTATGTTAATTTAAATTTAAAAAATATAGTTCTCTAAGGAAAAATAAAGCTTAGTTCTCTTAAAAATATTTTATCCATTCCCTAAACTAAAATTTTTAATTAATTTAAAATGATTAGTTCAGGCAGATAGAAAAATCATAAAGATTAAAAGCTATAGCATAGTACAGGTACAATTAATAAAGACAAGTGAAATTAGTATGTCTAAAAAAAAGATATTCTAGCATTTACATTGAAGTGAAAGATAAACATTAAAAATAGTATAACAGTTTAGTGCAATAAACATAAATTTAACAGTTTAATACAAATGCAAATTTAAATACTCTAACAAACATAAAATAACAAACTAATTACAGTAAATCTAAACATGAAAACAGAAAACAAAACACAACAAAACAGACATATAACACTACTCATCTTCATGACTTTCATCATCATTATCGTCAGAATCATCATATCATCAAAGCCTAAATCCTCATCTATATCATCAAGTTTATAAGGTGTATATCTAGGGCAAGTAGGAAATACAACTGAGTAGTCACCCCTTAAGAATTTCTCCATTGCTTCATTATAAGCAATTCATAATCTACTCTTCTTTGCATATACTCATCATTATGATAAAGATGGGCTTCTAAAACTTTTCTGCTGATTTTGTAATGTTAAGATATATCCTTTTTGAATATATAATTGTTCCATTACAACATCAAGTAAAGTGGTACCAGATGTTTAAAGTCTAGACGTTGAAGCAGAAGTAAAAGGAATATCTCAGCCTCTACTTCTAGATTTTACTTCAGTATGTTTTCCATACATCTCAAATTCGTTTTTCAATAGGTTCTTGAGGTGGTAATACTTCTTCTCAAGTCTCATATTTTACTCCATATTCAACATAAATGGTAGTAATAAGATTAAAATAACCCATACCTCTAGTAGTTCCTCCCCTAGAAGAAATAAGCATATTCTTGTACATTAAGAAGCCAATGTTAATTGATTTGTTCATCTGAATCCAATAGTTCAATGTGGCTCTTTCTTGAGTTACCTCACTAAAGTGATTAGTAGGAAGAATTCAATCAAAAAAAAAATAATGTCAAGCACAAGAATGAATATTTAGATTTGAGAAAGAGAAGTTTACCCGACGTCCATTCTTAATCTTCCATACTCCATTACCATCAGTCAAAAATTTCATAATCTTATCCAATTCCTCTTCAGTAGGATGAAACTTAGAATAAAAACAAGTAGGAACACTATTTAGCTTATAAATGTTATTTATCCGAGCAGAACTTATATCCACATATTTCTCTCTCACATAAACTAAACTATCAGATTCATCAAGTAAATTCACATAGAATTCTCTAACAACAGTTATCACAGCGACGACAGTGACATAACAAAAACTCTCACATTGTCGCTCTATAATCATATATTTTATTGTTCTATTAGGATGAAGGAAACTTTATTCTATAATAAATTTCTTAGAATATATATCATTGTATCAGTCTTGTACTTTCATGCTTGTGAATTTATCACCATCAAAAGCTCGTTTTCCTTTTCCTCTTTTCATTTTAGGAGCCATGAAAAATCTTGAAACTCCAAATATAATCCCAATTAATCTTGAATATATGATTCTTAGGCTCCAACAAACACATTCTAGACTAAATATTGATTCACTCATGGATTTCTCACCATTTTCATCAAATTTTGAAATTTTTGACCATACCCACAATGCGGAAGAAGTCCACAGTGGAATAAAAAATTTCTAAAGCATTAATGAAGGTCTTAACCAAAGATGATGAAAACTAGAGTTTGAAGTCTTTTCTCCAAGAAATTAAAGCACAAATCCAAGCCCTATGGGAGTCAACATGTAAAAAAATAGAGGAAGAAGATGAATCAAGGTCAAAAATGGCGTAAACTGGTGGTTCAACCCTTAAAATCTGCTCTTAGGTTGGCTCAACGCTATAACACTAAGAATGGCAGTATAGTGCCACTCAAATGCACCCAGAATTTTGCGATTATTTATATAATGATAGATAACAAAAAATTTAAGATGTTCAAAGTCTAAATTTATAGTTTAAATGGCCATTTCCGGGTTCGACATCAATTCAAATTCTAACATTCAAATACTCAATTCATCACATAAGGTCTTTGTTTAACAACAACATAAAACTAGTTTTCTTATAATGATAATATTTTTAATATAAACAACACAACAAAATTATAGATATAAGCCAATACAATGCAAAACACAACATCAAAAGTTCTAAAGCCTTAACAAAGACAACATCGACACACTATATAGAAGAACTAGTTACTAACACATTTATCTTTCTATGGAATACCTTACACCCAATGAAGATTAGATGTGTCATTCTCCTGTTCACCCACAAAACAATTCCAATAGTAGGAATGATAGAAAGTATCGTGAGGAAATTCTGAAGCAAAATTTTCATCTATTCACTTGTTTATGCTATACATGGTAACTTGACAATCGTTAAAACATGCCAAATTATTGAATTGGAGTTTCAACAGCCAATGCAAATGCTCATATTGGTGGAAAAATTTTTCAAGTTTGGTGTGCAATTGAGAGATCTCAATTTCAATTTTCCAAAGTTTGTCCATAAGTCGATTCAAACTCAATGCAAGAAATTTGTTGAAATATGTCAGAGCATCCTTATGCACCATCTTCTTACCTTCAAATCTCCCATTGTCATTGCTCTCCATGAACCTTAAAGTAGAAATTACTTTCTTCACTCTCAAATCTCTCCAATTTGCTAAGAAAAGTTGAACGAATGCCTCCCATCCCATCCTAGGCCGATTTAAAAATAAAAAGAGGATTGAAAATTGAACTTTGATGGTTCTAAAATAGTTTCTCAAATTATGGCACTATAGTGCCAGATCTGGCGCTATAGTAGCATAGCAACTTTCTAAAAATCAAAAAAAAAAATTCTAATCTTCGATTCCATTAATTTAATAATTTTTTTGTGCCAACATAATCATGTAAGATGCAAACTTAAATAAAAAAATCATCACCACAAAAATCAACAAACAAATCAATCACACCAATAACTATGGGTTGCCTCCCACAAAGTACTTAGTTTAACGTTGCCAGCTTGACATATCCAATGTTTTAATCTAGTTTACCCAACATTGTGATATCCTCAAATGTAATACTATTTCCACTTTTATAAGCTTTTAACCTATGTCAATTTACCTTAATTATCATTCTAGTCTTATGATCCTCAATATCAACAACTTCATTTTGATAAACTCTTATCACAATAAATGGTTTTGACCACCTGGACTTACGTTTTCTAGGAAATAATTTCAATCTTGAATTATATAATAGAAATTTGTGTCCAGGCTTGAAATGCTTTTTCAGAATTCCTTGATCATGACTCATTTTCATTTTCTCGTTGAAAATTCTTGCATTCTTATAAGTTTCATCCCTCATCTCGTTTAGCTCATTTAATTGCAATAATCATTTTTCTCCAGCATCTTTCAAATTATAATTAAACTCTTTTATTTCCCAATAAGCTTTATGCTCTAATTCAACATTCAAATGATAAGATTTTCAAATATGAGCTTATATGGTGAAATTCCTATAGGATTTTTTTAAGAGAAGTCCTATAAGCCCATGATGCAGAATCAAGTCTAGCAGACCAATCACTTCTATTAAGATTTATAGTTTTTTCTAATATTTTTTTAATTTATTAATTGGATAATTCTGCCAAACCACTAGTTTGATGACGATAACTTGTGGTAATTTGATGTTTGATTCCATATTTTTTAGTTACTCATTCATTTATTTTATTCTTAATTGACTTACCCTGTCTGTAATGATTACTCTTGACATTCCAAATCTTATAAAAAAGATTTTCCATAAGAATTTTGCAACACTTTTAGCATCACATCGAGGTAAAGTAACTCCTTCAATCCATTTTGAAACATATTCCATACCTATTAAAATATAAATTTTTTCAGAAGATGATATAAATGGTCTCATAAAATTTAGACCCAAAACACCAAAAATTTCAACTTTAAGAGTAAAATTTAGGTGCATTTTATTTCTTCTCAAAATTTTGCCTACTCTTTGAGATCTATTGACTCAACCCACAATTATACAGATATTTATATGCCTTTATATGCCAAGAACATGACCAAAATTATATGTAGGGCCTAGTTAGAAAAAATGTAATATGTTAGAATTTAAAGAAATAGTTTTCTCACTAGGAGTACTATGCAAGTATACATATCGTTTCAAGTAATATAGGATTTTCTATTAAAAACCCAGTATTGATCCCACATGGAAACGTAAATGAAAAGAAAAGAAATTAAATTTAAGAATTTTACTACAAAAAATATTTGAATTAGTAATGATGAAAATTAAGTTTACTAATTTTTAGAAATGCAAATAAAAGTAAATGAAATATTTTTAGAGAATATATAAAAAGAGATTTTCTCCATGCAAATAATTCATAATCAATTTAGGACTTCAAATTTTTTGATGTTTAAATGTAATACTATGAAAAATAAGAGCATACCTATTCTTTACTTCTTTCGATGTGTAAAGAACATTGAAAAATGTAAAGTTAGTGTCAGCATGTATGATAGTGTTGGGTAGGTTCTAGTCACTCACTCCTAGATTACTCACTAGCACTCTCTATAGGACCAGTTAATGACCTTTAGTTCCATTCTCTAGACCAATTTGATAACATAATCTAGCCTGCCACTCTAGAAACATAAATTCTATGTTCATCAAAGCTATCTCCCTATCTATTTGCACTCCCCCTTGGATGATCACTACTGCTCTTTCCGAAGTGCGTATAAGTTTCCTCGATAAATTTTAACATTACAAGTGACAAATTTGTAAAGTAAATGAAGGATTGATAAAAATATCATCATAATTTTTAGGAATACAAGAAGCTCTAAACAAAATCAAAGTCACTTACTTGTTTACTTTATATTTCAAAGAAAAAAATATAAAACTACTCAAAATGCATGGGGATAACCAAAAAAAACATATTTATAAAACTCAAATATAAAGTATAAGACTTAAAGTCAAAGGTACAAATACTTACCTTGAATGATTCCCCAAGCACTCCTTTGAAGTTCTCAGACTTTTCAGACTCCAACGACACTTACAAGACTCACAAACTCCTGAAATCACAAAGACTCACAAAGAAAACTACTCACACTCTTAACACACTCACAAACTATGTGACTCTATATATCCGACCCCCTTAGCCTTATGGAATTAATCCCTATTAATATAGCTTAAAAAATGACCAAGAGTTATTTCAGACATCTATTCAAAATTCGGGAATGAATCTTCTAGAAAATAATTGTGGCTCCTAGGTGCCAAACCGTCGTGCCTAGGCGCCAAACCATCGCGCCTAGGCGCCAGCTAAGTTCTTCATTTGACACCAAGGCACTAATTCAGCTAGTTTGGTAATTTTCTTTAGTTTAGCCCATTTTTGCTCCTTTTTGATGTATTTTTGCTCCTTTTTACTCTTTAACACTTTTTCTTGCACTTACAACAAAAACACGTAAAAATAACTTTTGTTAAAGCATAATATCCTAAAAAATTGAGCATAAAATGTGATAAAAAAATGCAATTTTAAGGTGGATCAATTCCTCGAAACTTAAATGTTACTTACCCTCAAGTAACCTTTCATACTATATATATAAAGTATGATTTATGGAAGCGAGTTTTACTTTAAGATTTTTATGGTTTTTGTTCTATAAATGCAATAGTGAAACTTTAGAAAGGTTTTTAATAACATGGGTTAAAACTAGAATGTAAAAATATTTAATAGTCAAGTTGAATAATTTTGATTTCTTATTTATTTCAAGAATATTTGTAGTTTTTCATATTAAATATGCTTAGAGGAACTACAAGAAAAAGAATTTCATGAGAACTTTACGAGTAAAGATTCTATTACTTTGTAAATAAGCTAAGAAATTAATTAAGTCCCTTTCCTTATGAAGATTTAAGGGAAGCCAATTTTTCTTAAACATCTTCTCAAGCTTCTCCTCACATATATTTTCCATTTTGCATTTCTTTTCTTTTCATTTTTTTTATTTTATTTATTTTTCTTTTAGGATCGTTTTCAATCATTTCCTTTTCTTTTTAATGTCATTTAAGGATTACTATATCTAGATAGTCTTTAATGAATTTGAACTCCACCATCCTCTTTCTAAAGTTAAAAACCTTTCACATTTCCTTACTTGATAAATGTGTATTAGATTTATAAGAGATTTTTCATAAAGTCTCATTTCTTTCTTTTCACATAAGAAAATCCAAGATGTTTAACATTTCCAAAAATACAATTCTCTTTATTTTAAATAGTAAAAGCATAAAGTTATACTCTTATACTAAACATCTTAAATCTTGAATTAATCTTTATTATTAAAAAATTTTACTAAAGTTTACTACTTTATTTGTAAACTCAAAAATATTGTTATCTCATATTATCTCAACATACAAGAGGTTATATTAAAATATTTTTGAAAATATGTTTTACTTAGGACAAATAAGGTTTAGTTTTCTTAAAAATTTTCTTCCTTCCCCCAAACTTAAATTTAAATTAATTTAAAACAGTTCAGTTTATAATACACATGAAGAAAGAGAAAATTTTAAAATTTCTAAGTAGGAGAAGAGTACAAATATAATAAAAATTAGGTGCTGAGTAGTAGACAATTTAAGTTAAAACAAGCATATCATGAAAAGCTTGTAAATATAAAATTCTACTCTAACACATATCAAATACTAAGTAAAATAGTAGCAAAAGTAGCAGTGATAAAAAAAAATTACACCAAGCAATCATACATAGTCTCATATTTGAAATTCAAACAAAGGAAATAATAAATAGATCTATAAAAGAAAATTAAAAAAGCTTAGTCATCTCCTTCAACATCATCATCATCATCTAAATCAAATGATATATCTTCATCCATAGATTTTGGGCCTGTATAAGGAGTAAATTGAGGGCAAGTTGGAAACTCAGCTGACTGGTCTTCCATCAACAATTTCACTAATGCCTCATCATAATCTGCATCTCCCTGAACATAATCTACCATGTGATCAAATTTATTTTCCTTTTCTTCCATACGACACTACATAAAAAACATATCATTTTGGTGTTCCAATTATCTCTCACTCAACACAGTGGAAGTAGAAGTTCTAGAAGTAGAAGGCCTAAAAGCAGTAGTAGAAGGTGCATCATGAGTTATATTTTTAGGTCGTCTGTACACATCTTGTCCTTCCCAATGGGCTTAAGTGGCTTCAACCGCTGCTCACAATGTTCAAACATTACTTCAAAGTCTTTAAAAATAGTAAATATCAAAGATGGAAATCCAAGACCTGAAGTAGTAATAGCTCTAACAGAAGTACTAATAATCTCATAAATAAGAGAGCCAACATCTATAGGTTTCATCTCTTAAATCCAAAAAATTAATATGGCTCTTTCTCTTGTAAACTCACTTAAATGATTTGAAGGAAGGAGGTGAGTAGAAATAAAATAATGCTAGGCCTCTGAGGTGGTATTGAGCTTGGAAGAAGAAAAAATTACCCTACAATCATTCCTAATTTTTCAGGTCCCACGTCCATTAGTCAAATATGCAATGATCTGTCTAACTCTGCTTCAGATAGAGTGATCTCTAAATAAAAAAAATCAGAAGTAGGTGGTAGACCATAAACTAAAGTGATCCGCTCAATAGTGAACACCACTCCTCTTCCCCAAACAAAGACCTGATCATAACATTAGGTAAGTTTGCATAAAACTCTTATACAATAATGATGACGACAATAATAGTAACATAACAAAAGCTTTTCTATTTCCAAGCCATGATAACATTTTCAATAGCTCCACCTGGGACTGTAAGAGCATCTCTTTATAATAAACTTTATTAATGAAGCAAATTCATTGTAATGAATTTGTGCTACTATATTGACAAATTTGGCATTGTCGAAAGTTTCCTTACCCTTTCCTCACTTCATCTTAGGAGCCATCTAAAAATTTGAAGAAAATTTCTAACAAATCTTAAAATTAGGATAAAAGGCTTACTACGATCTGTTTAAAACTAACGAATCTCAAATCCATGGATTTTTTACCACTTAATCAAAGTTTTTTTTGCAAATTTTGGTCTCCACGAAATGTATGAAAAATTCATGGTGAAATCACAATATAACTATGCCAAAATGTAGATCTAACTTGAAGAAGATGAAATATGGTGGTTCCAAGCCAAGAAACATAAAATTAAGGGCTCTAAAAAGTACTTAAGTTCAAGTTTTCATGAAAAAAGGAAGAAGATAGAGCTTGGGCATCAATAACAGCGTGGGTTTGATTTAATATGCAAAAAATTTTAGATTCGGCTAGTTTAGTTGAATTGGAACCTTGGTGCTGATGTGGCGCCTAAGTGCCAAGCTATGTTGATGATCCAGAGCTTAGAAGCTAGTTCTGGCATCTAGGCGCCAGTCCCAAAATTTTCTTTTCTTCGATTTTAATTGTAACACAATAAGACAAAGGTCTTTAAACCAAAATTTGACATTAATTTAAAATCACATCATTTGTTTATGATCTCTCAAACATATTCTATCTTCAAATTCTAATTCTTAATTTGAAATTAATTCAAAATTCTAACACATGATTTACATAACACAAATATTCATTAATATCCACCAAGTGACATTACAACAAACATTTAAATAGTTTAGAACACTAGAAATTAAGAACACACAACAACACAATCAACGACAAGATTAAGTAGTACACAAAACATCTATTACTAAAGTCAACACAAACATGGACACTTAAGCACTAGAATCTTTTCAGTGACCTGCCCTTGTTGACCTCATTCTCGTCCCCTTTTTACGTGAAAAATATTTGCGATTAAATGTGTGGATGAAAAAAGCATGAGGAAATTCCATAGCCATTTTTTCTTCAATCAAATTGTCCTTGCAATACATAGTTACCAGATAATCCTAATAGCATTCCATGTGATTGGATTGGAGTTCCATGTGCCACTCCAAATGCTCATACTCATGATATATTTCATGCAACTTGTTATGCAGATTTGATAGCTTCTATTCAATCTTCCCCAATTTGCTCGTCACCTTTCCAAAATTAGCGTTAAAAACCCATTGAAATAGATTTGGACATCATTATGCATAAAATTATTTCCAATGGCCATATCATTATTTCTACTCTTCATGGAAGTAAGTGAGTGGAAGAAAGATCTCAAAATCCTTCTATGTTTCTTCTCTCTGATCTAATTTTTAAAGGTTTGAAGAGTGGGGATGAAGGTAAGGAAGTTTAAAAGAAAATAAATGGAGAAAAGTACTTGGGGGTAGTTTTCCTCAAATCAAGAAACTGTGGCGCTTCGGCGCTGATTCTGACAGCTATGCCCCGGCTTCACAAGACTCTAACACGTAGACGCCAATGTCCTAGTGAACATCGATTCACCTATCGTCAATTTTTTTTAATTTTCAATCATGTTTAATACCTTAAATAGTGTTTAAAAATGCTACTATAATAAAGGATGATGACAATACCACATAAATAATAAACATGAGTCAAATCACACAAATAGATTATGGGTTGCCTCCCATAAAGCGCTTGGTTTAATGTCATCAGCCCAACATATCCAAATGTTTACTCGGACTGACCCAGCATCAAAGTTTCTTTATAATAGAGATTGATTTCTCCAATGTAAGGTTTCAACCTATGTCCATGTACTTTAATTATATGTTAAGTTTTTAGATCTTTAATATCCACAGCCCCAAAAGGATAAACTTTTATCACAATAAATGACCCCATCCACCTGGACTTATGTTTTCCATGAAATATTTTTAGTCAAGAAATGTATAGTAAAACTTCTTATCTAGGGTCAAAACTCTATATTAAAATCTTTCGATCATGGTAAATTTTCATCTTTTCTTTATAAATTCTAGCATTTTTATATGATTCATTCCTAATTTCCTCGTGCTCATTTATATGCAATAATCATTTTTCTCAAGTATCCTTTATATTACAATAAAATTATTTTATCACCCAATAAGCTTTATGCTATAACTCAACTGGTAAATGAAAAGCTTTTCCAAAAATGAGTCTATATGGAGACATTCCTATAATAGTTTTATAAGCCCGCCTATAAGCCCATAATGCATAATCAAGTCTATTTGACCAATATCACATGAGGAATTCTTGCTTTTCAATTTCAATCCAAGGTAGGATGGATCTTGGAGCACTGAGGGTTTTCTTCGAGTGCCGTTCTCCATGAATCCAACCTAAGTTTTCCTTGGGTGCTTTTCGGTGTTCTTCTTCTCTCTCTCATGGATTTCACTGTTCGTGAAGTCATTCCTTCTTTTAGGGATTTTGTTACGGGGTGTTATCAAGATATGGGTGTGGGTGTATTTCCTTCCTCTTTTAAGGAACTTATGTTGGATAGTTCGGCGTTCGGTCTACTCAAGAAGTTTGCGTGGAAAAATGGCTTGCCAGCCATCTTTCTCCAAGACGAGGATACAAATGTTATGGTAGAACCTTTGAAATTCACTTTGATTGGTAAATTCTCGTTTGCCCATCTCAAAATGGAAGTGATTAGGAAGTTTTTTATGGAGCTTAAAATAGTTGGCAAGTGGAGTTTAGGGTTTCTAGATGGTCAAAATATGATGATTAAGCTAGGAAGGTAGAAGATTATGCTTTTATTTTTTCTAAAAAGATTTTAATTATTAAAAAATCATATATGAAAATTTAAAATGGACCATTGAATTCAATCCAAGAGAGGAATCTCTTACTATTCTTATTTAGGTTAATTTTTTGGCTTAAAACTTTTTTTAATATATTATGAAACTTTGTTACTCGCTTGCTTCTATTTTTGGTAATCCTCTTAAAGTGGCTGATGCCACTTTCAACTATTCCAGGCCTTCAGTGGCTAGAGTTTGGGTGGAAAAAGATGTTACTACCAAATTTTAAGATATGGTTTGGATTGGTAGTCATGTGAATAGGTACTAGCAGCCGATCAAATTAGAGTTTATTCCACATTACTGTACACATTGCAGAATGTTTGGTCACCTTATTAGTTCTTGTTGTGGTACACATTCAAAATTGTTTAAGATAAAGGCTTCCCTTCTACTGGTGGTGAAGGGAGGTATCAGATTAGTAAGCATAATATTGATAAGGAAAAATAAATTGATCACCTTGATATAGAGGGAAACCAAGGAACAAGGGAAATTAGAAGATTATGAGGCTGGTAATACTGCTGATCTTGAGGTTGGTAAGACCAGTAGTCTTGACACTATCTTGAATTCTAATGATATGTTGAGTCCTAATGATATTATCATGTTGATATCACGACTGAACAAATTTATGGGGACACTATGAATAATGCTCCAGAAGTTGTTACTGTTGTGGATCAAATAGGTGATGAGATTATTAGTATGCATCCTCCTATTGGTCCTGTATGTTCTAATGTTGTTCCTATTAAAGGTATTAACCAAAATTTGAAGGAATTGACTAAAAAGTTAAATCAAATTCATGATGATTTTAATAAAGATTGAATTATTATCCATTCAAAGAAAAAAGAAATGCAAAAGTATTAAAGGTATGTGAGAATTAGGATATCTTAATCCTCAAGCTATTGAGGCTCACAACTGTGGGATTTAGAAAGGTAAGGAAAGTCATTTTGTATTTCCCTCTAGACAGACAAGAGGGAGAAAATTATTATTTAATGATTAAGTTTATGGTTTGGAATGTTAGAGGTATTGTGAATGTTGATACCTCGAATAGAATTCTTAATTTAATTAAATTGTATAATCTTGCTTTCCTTGGTCTTCTTGAACCTTTAGTGGATTCTCATAATAATGGGAGGTATTTACAGTGTTTTAAGAAGTTCAATTCGGTCACGAATATTAATAATAAAATTTTACTTTTGTTTCTTAATACTATTAAAGTGGATTTTATTATTAATCATAATCAATTTCTACTTCTTAAGATTTTGGCTAGCATGTTTTCATTTTTTATTAATATTGTATATGGTGGGTTTAATAGAAGTGATAGAATAGAGCTTTGGGAAAAGTGTGCTGCCCTCAAATCCACTTGTAATGAAGCATGGATTGT
>NEWO01000161.1:822364-849167 GCA_003013225.1 Phalaenopsis aphrodite | reverse complement strand
GGGGGGGGGATCTGGGCATTTTAATGCTATTACTATTATTCTAGAGAAAAAGGGAGGTAAGCCACATAAATATTAGACTTATTATTGCTTTCAATGATGCTTTACTTAATGCTGGTCTATTTGATCTTAGTTTTAAAGGTAATCAATTTACCTGGTACAGAGGTAGAGTGTTTGAATGAGTGGATAAATTTTTGGGTAACAAGCTTTGGTTGTTATCTTATCCAGTTTTTTCGGTTACTCACTTGCCTATTTTTTGTTTGGATCATGCTCCCCTTTTACTGGTTATTGCTTTGCATAATAGAGTTCGACATTTCTGGTTTAAATTTTTAAACATGTGGACTTTACATACTTCTTCTTTAGATTTTGTTAAGGATAATTTGTTTTGTAATGAGGTTGTTGTCTCTGATAATCATTTATGGTTATTACAGAAAAGTTTGGCTAACAAATTAAGTAGTTAGAATCAATATTATTTTGGAAATGTTCATTCTTTGGTTTTAAATTTTGAAGCCAATCTCAGCATTATTGAGAAATATTATCAAGGGGATAGGGTTGATTATTCCAGTTTCTTGGATGCTCAACAAAGATTAGCAATGGCTATTAATATGGAAGAAGCTTTTTTCAAGCAAAAGGCTAAGAGTAATTTTTTTGTTTATGGTGATCTTAATACTACTTTTTATCATGCTTTTCTCAAGCAACACAAGTTAAATAATTATATTAGTGAAACTAAGAATGCTAGAGGTTTGGTTCTTAATTCTAGTAATGCAATTGAAATTGATGGTATTTCTTACTTTACTAAACTTATTAATAGTGATAATGTTGTCATTGCTCCTATTGATAGTTCTCTGTTTGATACTAATTGGTTTTTTTCTCATAAATTGGCCTTAGATATGGTTCCCACTGAAAAAGCGATTAAAGAGGCTTTGGATGGCATTGATAACAGTAAATCAGCTGGTCCTGATGATTTTTTGACAGATATTTATAAATTTTGTTGGGAAATTATGAAAGCTAATCTTATTTGTGTTGTGTAGGATTTTTCCAAAGGGAAGGATCTTCCTAAATAATTTAAAGCTTCTAATATCTTTCTTATTCCTAAAGATAATAAGGGGATTACTTGGGATGCTTATGAGCATATTAACCTATCCATTGTGGTTTCTAAAATAGTTTCTCAAGTGGTGGTGAATAGATTGCAACCTTTTCTTAATAAGTTGATCTCTGACAATCAATCAACCTTTTTTAAAGGTAGATTTATTGGAGATAATGCTCTTATTGCTCAGGAACTTGTTCTTGATATTGATAAAAATGAAAGAGGTGGAAATGTTATTTTTAAATTAGATATTAGGAAAGCATTTGATACTATTAGATGGGAGTTCATTATGATGTTTTGAAGGATAAGAGTTTTAATTTATCCTCTTGCAATATTATTAAAAGAATCATGGACAATAATTTTTACTCTGTGCTTATTATGGTAATAAATGTTGGTTTTCCAAATCCAATAAAGGTATTAAACTGGGTGGTCCTCTTTCCCCTTTTATCTTTATTCATGCTTTTGATTATCTTTCTAGATATCTTAATAACCTGTTTTATCAATCTCCTAATATGAGGTATAAAGATAAAGATGGTTATGGTATTAATCATTTAGCTTATGTTGATGATCTTATTATTTTAACTAATGCTAATAAAAGTACCATCAAGCATCGTTGGCTGGGTTTGGAGCATTTTCAAGAGGCTTCTAGGCTTATCTTCAATCCTAGTAAGAGTAACTTTTAGTGTTCTAAAAAGATTATCATTTCTAAAAAGAATTGGAATCAGGATTTTACTGGATATGCTAAGGGAGAATTTTTTTTGGTATATTTGGGTTTTACTCTTGATAAAGGCCATTGTAAAATGCATTGGTTTGAGAGTATTATTGATAAGATTAGGAAGAGGAATATGTCTTGGAATAATCTTATACTATCTTATGGGGGTAAAGTGATGTTACTTGAAAGTGTCCATACTTCTACTCCTTTATTTACTTTATGTTTTATGAAGATTTGTAGTTATGTTTATATGAAACTGGAAGGTATTTTCAATAAATTCTTGTGGGCAGGTAAAGATATTAAAGTTCATTTGACGAGATGGAAACAAAAGTGCAAGACTATTAGTATGGGTGGACTTGGTCTCCGTTCTTTTATGGATGCTATGCATATCAGTTATATAAAATTGTGGTTGAATTTTCGAAATGGTAAGTCTCTATGAGCCCAAATGATGCATCTAAAATCTTGTAAAGATGTGCACCGTTTGTCTTTGACCAAAAAAGCACAGGATTCTTTTATCTGGAAAAATATGCATCAGGTGTCTAATTGTGTTGAACCTTATCTTTGTTGGGACCTTGGTGAAGGTATGTGTAGTTTTTGGTATGATAACTGGAATGGTTTGGGACCTTGAGCTAAAAGCTACGAGGGACCTTTGGATATTAAATTGTAGGTGTAAGAGGTGTGGAATGATAGAGATTAGAATACTAATATGCTAACTTACCTGGTTAATAGAGAGGATTTGGCTAGTATTGCTAAAATTCTTATTAGCCAAGGTCCTGATAAGATCAAGCTTAAAGGTAACTTGAATTGGTCTGCTACTATGATTTTTTTTGAGCATTTGTATACCTCAAAAGGTAAGGATTTACAGTAGACTTGGAATGACTTGATTATGCCTACTCAATCTTTTTTTATGTGGCATGTTTTTTATAAAATTCCGCTTATTGATGATATTTTAAAGCTTAGAGGGTTAAGAATAACTTCTATCTGTTATTTCAGTAAAAAGCACGTTGAAACGTTAGATCATATTTTCTGTAATTGTGTCTTTATTACACATTTATGGGAGCGTGTTTTTAGTCTTTTAAAGTATGATGAAAATCGTATTCCTAGAACTTCCATTTTTGGTATGCTTTAAGTGTGGCAGCGGGATGGTCGAAGCTTTACAGATCTGTTCCTGCTATCATTTTTTGGTTTTTTTGGTGGTGCTCAAAGTACTTTTCAACATGAATGCAACATTTTTTCTAACTCTAGCACTTATTATTATATTAAAAATTTTATTTATCAGTTGCTGAAATATGGGAAGTTTAAGCCTTCTTGTAATTCAAATGTTAAGCAAATGTTACTTAAATTTAATGTTGACTTACCTAGAATCTCTAAGATAATGTTATTTTAGTTTGTTGGACTGTTCCTGTTGGTGGGTATATTAAGATCAATACGGATAGTAGTTGGACTCCTTCTGCTGCAGGTATTGGTGGTATTTGTAGAGCCTCTTCTTGTAAGGCTAGTATTGTGGTTGTGGTATTGAGGGTATTTGTAAAGACTCTACTGGTATTGTGGTTTCTGCTCCTATTCTAGCTTCAAGTGTTATTGAAGCGTAAGTAGAGGCTATGATTATTGGGCTGGATGTGGCCCTAAAATGTGGTTGGAATCATTTAGAAGTTGAAATGGATTCTTTTTATCTCTGGTCTTTTTGTTGCAGGAATAGAGACTATCCTTGAAAGCTTATGATTCATTTGAAAAGAATCCTTACTCTGACTATTGGTATTCAAGTTTATTTTCTTTTCATTCATTGAGAAAGAAATAAGTGCGCGGATTGGACTGCTAAGCAATGAATGAAAAGAGCTACGTTTACTAATAAGTTCCCTGAAATTATCAATTATTTTATTAGGGGTGATTTGATGGATTCCTCGTATATTCTTACTTCTTGGTCATTGTAATTTTTTGAAGGGGTTTTGGTGTGATGTGAGTTGTATTTTCTCTTTTTAGGAATTGAAATCCTTTTTCTTTTTTTGTGTGAGTTGTTTAGGGTTTTTGTTGGGTTCCTTTTCCTCAGTGCGAGTTGTAATATTTTATTTTATTAATAAAATGGAGCCTTAGTGTTGTTTATTTAAAAAAGTCTATCTGATCAATCAGTTCTATTAGCATTTACAGTTTTCTCCAAAATTCTTTTAATTTCATGATTTGATACTTCTACTAATCCACTAGTTTGGGGGTGATAAGTTGTGGCTATCTTACGTTTATTCCCGTATTTTCTGAGAAATTTGTCAATTCTAAGACTCTTAATGTAACTTCCCCCATCAATAATGATAAATCTTGGAACTACAAATCTAGTAAAAATATTTTTGCTTAAAAATTTTGCACCACTCAGAGCATCACAATAAGGCAAAGTCGTTTCTTCAATCCATTTTGACACATAGTCCCTAGTTAATAAGATATAAAGCTTTCATGGAGATAGTACAGATGGTCCCATAAAATCTAAACCCCACTAATAAAAAATTTCAACTTCAAAAGTATAATTTAGGGGAATATCATCTCTTTGAGAAATATTTCCTACCCTCTGACATCAATCACAAGTTTCAAATAGTTATTAACATCCTTAAATGATGTAAGTCAATAAAATCTAGAGTGTAAAATTTTAAATGTAGCCTTCTCTATTCTAAAGTGTCACACAAATTTAGATTTATGACAATTTTATATAATTTCTAGGGTTTCATTATTTGGTACACATCTTCAAATGACTAAATCTCTACAGTTTTTATATAAACAAAAAATAATCCCAAAAGTAAAATCTTGCATCATACATAAATTTATTTTTTTGTTGTCTTGTTAGTATGTATGGTAGATTATTACTAAGTAGTTAACTATATCTGCATACCATGGTCTATGCCACTCAGTAATAACATAAAATTGTTCATTAGAAAAATTTTTGTTTATGTCATCCTCATTGTTCTTTTCATTTCATGTTCAAGTCTTGATAAATGATCAGAAATTTGATTATCAGCATCTTTCCTATCCACTATCTGAAATCAAATTCTTGGAAAAGTAGGACCCTCTGATTAATCTTATTTTTGCATCTTTCTTTGACATACCATATTTAATAGCAAAATGATCAGTATGCACAAGCATTTAGGTCCAAGTAAATATGATCTAAATTATTCAAAAGTAGCGAAATGATCAGTATGCATAATGCATTTAGGTCCAAGTAAATATGATCTAAATTTTTTAAAAGTTTATAATATTGTCAACAACTCTTTTTGAGTTATTGTGTAATTAATTTGAGCTTCATTAAGAGTTTTGTTGACATAATATATAACTTTAAAAACTTTATCATATTTTTGTCCTAAAATAGCTCCAATAGCATAATCACTTATATCACACATTAATTCAAATGGTTTTTCCCAGTCATGTGAAACAATGATAGGTGCAATAATTCCTTTTTCCTATAATAAATTGACGGCTTTTAGACAATGATCATTAACATCCCATCGACACTTTTTTTAGGGGGAATCGTCTTGTGGAAATTGTCGCTTGTCAGAATGGAAATTCCTACAACGCTTTGGAGGGACATTTAATATATATATATATATATATATATATATATAAGAAAATAATGAAATCAAAATGAAATCAAACTGTTCCCATATCTTTCAAAGTTCAGATGAAAGAGCATTGCACCTCAAGCTATGTATCTATCTTGAAAGATGCACCCATGACTTGATAGTGAGGCTCCATCAAATAAACTAAGAAATGTATGACATCTGTTTGGTGTGTGAAGCCATTTTATTATAAGCCGACATGTTTCTCTATGTAATATGAAAAGTTAAATTGGCTTTTATATTAAGCTGGGTTCATTAAGGTTTCCTATAGAGGCAAACCTTTATAGTTAATTATGTCTTAGATAATAGAAGTTAACTAAGAAAATTCTCGATAAAAATCAGGGGATATTATCTTCAAGAATTTTAAAGGATAAGACATTTTAAAAGAGATCAAACAAAGAGGTTTGAAATGGGAATGACTCAAATTTGGAACATTTATTTTTGGATTCCAAAGGAAGAAGAACTAGGGATATCATGGATCCTGAGGAGAACCTCGGTGACTTTTGAAACTATCCTACTGTTTGGCTTCAATTTAGAGGAGAAATATTTAAATATTTTATCTTGCCAATTTATTAATTAGGGCTTCCATTCATGTGAAACGATCACACAAATTGCCTGAAAGATGTGAGGATTTAGGTCGTAACGAATGACAACCTCGGAATCCTAAATTGGGTTAGGGCTTATGTTGTATAACAGAGCTCTACAAGGGCCTAAAGAAAGGTAAGGATATATGCCACACTAGACAAACAACCTCAAAATCCTATGGCTCGGTTATTTAATTATAAGGAATAGTTGAACTAGTGTACATATGTTTTGCTCTTCAAGATGGTTGCGTTGCCCACAATGCTAGCTCCAAGCTCCTCGTCATAGCAAGTTTAAGTTTTAGATGTGTCAAATTGTAAAGATTAAGAGAAGTATTAGGTTTAGAGGTTAAGTTTTCTAATGTGTCAAGCTCTGATCTCAAATCAAATGTTTCCTAACCTTATGGCTATTTAAATATCATGGGAAGTTTTTAAGTTGATTAGAGTGACATCGGTTAGGATTCCATAGTTCCCTTGTTCCGGTATTACTATTTTCTTTTGAATTACTTAGCTTAAACTGGTTATGAAGTCCATTTAAACCAGGGAGATCTCGTTAGCAACCGCGGGTTACCTCCTCTGAGGGATTCCCGTAAATTCAAAAGGATATTTTAAGTTTAGTGAAATTTCAAAGGATTTATGGTCACCTTTGAAACAATTAAATGTTTATTTTTGAAAATGTTGATTAATTTTTGAAAAAGTTGTTTTGATTTTTCAAGTGAATTAAGGTACTCACCCAAGCAGTTTATAATATTTGCAAAAAGTAAGATGACAGAAATTAGATAACACTATAAAAGCGTACCTATCATCTTCTCGGCATTCTAGCTGAAATGTTAGTCTTTTGCAACATTTAAGTATATTTGCAAGTGCAAAGTAAGATATGCAAGTTTTGAGCAATTGAAGATATAACTGACAAACCCCAAGTATGAGTTATTGAGTCCCGAAAGGTCTTAATGGATGATTTTTGAACAAGATATAACAATTTCAATTTGTCCTTCAAAGTATTCAAGAGATTATAAAGTGTTCGGGAAATGACCCTGAACTGCTTTAAAGATCCCTTGAAAAATTTAAGTTCATTTTGAACTTATCATATTGCTCTACTAATCATCCCAGGTCAAATTAAAATTACCCCATTGCTCGGTAAACTTTGACATTTTAATCATCCAAAGGACAGGGTACCAAATTAATCAGTTGATATTTCACTTAAAAGTTATGTAGGCGAATGCCCCTAAAGCAAGTTTCAGTCATTAAGGACCTTTGTACCCACCACTAAAGCTGGGCTTGCAGTGCTAATTATTAGTCATATTATCCTCTAAATCCCATCAAATGAATTAAATATTAATGGGAGAAAGATTTAGAAATTTAATCTAGTTGATGTGGATTCTAATTAAAAGAAGTTAGATGATCATTAATTATGGACTTAATCATCAGTGAAACATCATCTCCCTAATTTAAGCCCATCACTTGAAAATAATTTGATCTTTGATGAACTTCCAAATCTGATAATTTAGAAAATTCATAATTTTACTCTTATCATTGGAAGGTGGCAAGTTGGTTTCTAACTTTTACCCATTATGTTTCAATCATCCAAACATATTCATTAGGATCAAAATTGCCCATTTTCCCTTCGGATTAATCCTAAGTTTTGATTAAGGAACCAAAATCCAAAATGACCAGTTTACCCTTGTGGCTCTTCACCTCATAACTCATGAAGCAAACTTCAAGTGACTTAAGAGATTTTAGAGTACCCTATATATAGAGTAATTAAAATAATAGTGGAGAAAAATGTGGTTTTCAGATTTTAATTTAAATAATCATTTTAACTTAGAAAATTGGATATTTTCTTTTTTATTTAAATGATCAAAGTAAAGCTTTTAGTTTATTAAAAAAGTATTAAAGGTTCCCTTAGGTCAGAGAAAACACTTAAACAATATACTATGATTTTCTAAATTAAGTTTTAATTTAGTTTTATAATTATTTATTGGTTTTCTATGATTTAATTAAATGAAAAATATGTTTTAATAACAAAAAATTACTTTTACATTTTAATTAAACCTCTCTGAGTCTAGAGAACTTAGAGAAATAAATTTTATATTTTTATGATTTTTAATTTAATTATTATAATAATTTTATTGAGAAAATAAGCCTTTAGAAATTTATTTTTAACTTAAAAACATTAGAAAATATATTTTAATGAGTCCCGAGTGATCAAGGAATAATTAGAAACATTTGAAATATTTTTGTATTTTTGGATTTTTTTAATTATTTTTAGTTTTTTTAATTCAAAATAAGCTCAAAAATAAACTATTTTATAACGATTTTTATTTTTCCTAAATGCTCCTAATTAGAAGGAACTTAGAAAACCACTTTTCATAATTTTACTAATTGTATTTATTTTAATATCATTATTTTTGTACAAATTTAGAGTGCTTCTTGAAAAAGTCACTTTACTGCTTAAACTTACTGAAATAATTTTCAAATTTTAACAGTGGATTAACATGATTTTTACACACAATGTGGAATTAATTTTGTTAATTTTTGATAAATATTTAATTTAAATAAATTAATACAAGATATATACGCTTAATTAATTATAGAAATTCACAAAATTATTCAAGCCATCATGATATTTTTCATAGACTTCTCTAACCACAGAAAACCTATTAAAATCTATCCCATAATTTTTAAAGTGATATTTTATTTTATATAATTAATTTAAGCCAAAATAGACACCTCAGGTTGAAAATTTGGGTTAGAAGCACAGAGATGTACTCTGACCTTAGAAAAATTAGAGAATGTAGCCTTTGTCATTAGAAACTAACCCTCAAATTTTCAAGCTGTGGTGAGCAGTGCTTAGCCATGATGAATTGAAATACCACAGAGTATTTAAATAATTAAAAATCAAAGAGTAAGGAAATAATTTTTATTTTTATTCTACATTATTTTCCTCTGTTCACTGAGCAAGAGGGTATTTCTATTTTATTTTTGTAAGTTTTCTACACCAACATATGAATTTTTGAATTTCTAGAATTTAAATAAATCCATAAAATCCATATTTTTCTACTTAAACACGAGGCGCCACCTCAACCTTGGCAGCTTTGAAGTCTCCACGTGGCGCTACGCTATTCGAGGCCACCAACCATGTAGCCGCCTTGTCAGCCCACCTTTTCGTTCCATCTGCTCGTCATGCTCCATCACGACCGTCCATTGGATAAATGAGTGATCAGGCGACATTCATTCATCGTCCCCAAATGACCTAACCCGTAAGCTGTTCACACTAAAATCTTAAGATCTCCAGCTAGACTCAACCAAATCACTTTAGATTTCTTCCTACATTTTCATCCACTCAAGACGAACAAATCTATATGGCTTATATAGTATGAAATACAATAAATATGCATTGGGAATCAAATGAAGCTCAATTTAGGGTTGAGGCTCAATACCTTTATCTAAGAGAAGACTTCGATTGAGTCCAAAAAACCTCCAGATAAAGTTCTGGGCTATGTTGTATTGTCTAGGTATGATTTTGATCGAGGTCATTTCTAGGTGCTTATTAAAGTCTATGCTAGGGGCTCTTTGTGATGGGGTTTCTATAGGGAATCAAATCCTCTTACTCTGGTGATGGCATGGGCACAGTTAATTGAACATTGGTGAACTATGGAGGAGCGGGGAAATATGTCCTAGTTTGGGCTGAAATTTTGAACTCAAAATTGAGCTCTAACTATGGGAACCAAAGGGGGAAAACAATAGGATTTTGCTGAGGAGTTCTTGGAGAGTCTCTGGAAGTAATTGGACAGAGTTTCCCTAACAAATTTTTCGTTTAAATAGAATAGGCTATGGTGGCTCTCAGGCCAAGCTGCAGTGGGCAGGATGTTGCCTATGTGAAGGGAATAAAGGCCTTAACAACCAATCAAGCTTAGCCAGCCAGGTGAGTTCAATTTTGGGTTTTGGCCTACTTGGACTCCTTTGGTTTGACTGTTTCTAGTGGCTGAGGTGTTGGCTAGCCAGGGTCTGGTCATATCTTGGTTCAAGGAGGCCACGGGGTGGCTAATTATGATTAACTCTCGAGGGTAGGCAATGATGGCGAAGACATTTCAAGTTTAGGCCAAATGTGGGTGAAATATTTTAAATCAAAGAACCATTGGTCCATAACTCCTCTAGAGTGGGCTAGCTGAGTCTAGCCTTGTCACTAGAGTAAAAAATTTGGCTGTAGATGCTTTGATTAATCAATTTGGCATGGCTTGGTCAATTTTGGTGCATGGGTTGCAAATTGGCCTGAGGTTGGGTTTGGGTTAAGCTAGTCATGACATTGAACATAATTTTTTCAGCAATATGGTGTATATGATTGTCACAAAGAGTTTAGAAAAGATTTGGAGTGATTTTGAATTGATTTGGAATTTCAATTTAAAGGAGTTTGGGCATTTGATCAATTTGGAAATGTTTGGTAAAATTTAGGTTTAGGTTAGGCTAGAGTTAAGATAAGTCCAAATTGAGGGTTCAAAATGGTCTATGGGGATGTTATGAAGAGTTTTCAACATTAATTGGGTGTCAATTTTTGGATTTGGGCATTCAAATTGGTGACATTTGGAGGCATGGCTAAATAGGGGATTTTGGACTTAAGTGAAATTGGGCTCAAATTATCGGTCAATTGGGTTATAATTTGGTTTAAATTTAATTTTTTCATGATGAATTTGAGTTTAGAATTGAAATTAGGAGAAATTGGAATGAAATTGGTGTGCATATGGGGTGAATTGGGGTTATTGGGTCTTTAAGGGAAATTTGGGGTTTTGGTCAAAAGGTGTCAAATTGGGTTGAATTAAAGGGTTCAAATTAGTTTTAGAGACATTATAAATTATTTTGTAGGTTTTGGGAAAGTTTGGGTCACCAAGGGTATTTTAGTAATTTTGGCAATTTTAGGGGTTTTTGGTAATTTTGGCAATTTGGGGGGGGGGTATTTTGGGCAATTTGTATGGTTTTAGATGGTTTGAGATGATTTTTGAATAAATTTTGGTATTTTGAGTGAAATTTGGAATTTTGGTCAAACTTAGGGTTTGGGGGTGTTTTAGTAAATTGGGTAGATTTGGGGGCAAAAGACTAAGTCTGATATTTTTGTGAAACTGAGGTGCCAACCACATTATTTGAGCTATGTACCAATAGAATCTCCATTTGGGTCCTCCATGTACTGGTCTTACCTAACACCTAGCCTAAGGCTAGTGAGTCTAGGGGACCATCTGCATGAGTCTCCCATAAGATCAATGGATCAAAGTTAACAAGTTTGGGTTTAGGGTTGTGAGTGGGGGTGTCATGTGCAATTGAGTGATAGAGTATGCACTAGCTCAAGACCAACACCTAGAGTCCACCCATAGGCCAAGCAAACCTATGAGAACTCTCCTTGAGCTCCCCCACATTGTCCCCACCTACTAAGTGTCAGACGTTAGGAACAATATGTGGAAATTAAAGTTGAGCAGAAAAGAGTTTAGAATTTCTAAAGTTGAGGGTTCCATTTCTTGTCCTTTAGGAATAATCAATAGGAAAGTCCTATGGCTAGACCCTAAGCTACTAAAGGGGAAAGAAAACCTCAACCAAAAGTGAGGTCAACACATCCAAATTAGTATCTTTTTCTAAAAGATGGCATAAATTCTTAGCAATTCTAGAAAAGTTTTTATTACACCTCTTATAAAGTCCAGCATGTATTAGAAAACTTCTTACTACTATTACTGAAGTGGGAGGTTGTAATTCAGCAATAAATTTAATTTTTGCTTCATCAACTTCCATGCCATTTTTTTAAATTTTATGTCCCAAAACAATCTCTCCCATGAGAATAAATTGACATTTTTCTCAATTGAGAACTAAATTTGCTTCTTCACAACATTTTAACACCTTTGCTAAATGTTCTAAACACGAATATAAAAAGGTTCCAAAAGCAAAGAAATCAACAATTAAAACTTCAATTCCTTTCTCAATTAGGTGACAGAAAATAGACATCATATTGTCGGTCACCAATTTGGGAAGAACATACTTGATTTAATATAATATATATTATTTTTGGAAAGTAATATTTTAATTTTTGAAAAGAAAAATATGAGACCAAACAGATCACTTAGAGACAACAAATTATATAAATGAGCATAACACCGTAAGTGACATTATCCTGAGGAATACACATATTATTTACTTGTGAGACTCGATTAAATAAACTAAAGAATTTATGACATCCATTTTAGTCTGTAAACTTTTAAGTTGTCCGACATATTCCCCTATCTATTATGAAAGATTACTTAGGGTTTACTTTAGGTTGTGTTCTTAAATTTTTCTATAAGGGCAAGCCCTATAGTTAATTATATCTAAAATGACTAAGGTCACCTAAGAAAACTCTTGATTTAGATCAGAAAGCAATGTCTTAAAGAATTTCAAAGGGTGGGAATTTTCAAAGATCACGACAAGGAGTGTCAAATGGAAAATGATCAAATTTGGAAAATTATTAAAGAATCCAAAGGGAGAAACTAGGGATTGTCACAGATCCTAAGGAGAATCTCAATGACTTCCTAAACTATCTTATGGTTTGGCTTCAATTTCGACAAGAAAATGACTGAATATATCATCTTGCTAATTATTATTATTTAGGGCTTACATTTGTATGACATAATCATACAAATAGTTTGGAAGATGGGAGGACTTATGTCACAACGAACGATAACCTCAGATACCTAAAACGAGTTAGGGCTTAAATTGCACACAATGATTGTGCAAAAGCCTAAAGATAAAGTAAGGATTTATGTTGCACTAGGCAAATGACCTCAAAATTTTATGGCTTGTTGTTTAATTTTATAGAAGAGATTGTTGCTGTAGATTTATCTGTCATGCTACCTACGACACTGGCTCCAAGCTCTGCGGTAAAGTAGTATCCCTAAAGTGTAAGATTCAAAGATTTAAATGACAAGTTTGTTCAGTTAATACAAGGTGGGGGTGTTAATATTGATCAGAGTAACACTGCTTAGGATTGCACGATTCCCTCATTCCGGTATTATAATTTTCTTTTAAATTTAAGCTTATACGAGTTGTTAAGCTCACTTAAATTTGGGAGATCTCGTTAGCAACCATGGGTTACCTCATCCGAGGGACTCCCTTAAATTCAAAAGGAAGTGTTATGAAATTGTTAGTTTTATTGTTTTTGAAAAATCTTGTTTAATTTTCAAACACAGTTTTGTAATTTTCAGCTTTAAAAAAGATTTTTGGAATTAAAGCAGGTACAGGTATGAAATATAATAAAGTAAAAGAAAAGGAAATTGCATTGATGCATACCTGTCATCTTCTCGCACACCCACTGAAATGTTAGAACTTACAACATATATATAATTTTGTCGGAAATTTAAATAAATTACAAGTTTGGAAAATAAGAAAACTAATTGAAGGTGTATCTACCGACCCATAAGTCATAACTTGGTGGGTCCTTACAGGATTTAATGAATAATTTTCTTGAACGAAGAATAATAAGTTTAATTATCCTTCAAAATATCCAAAGGATTCTAAAATGTTTGAGACATAACCGTGAACAACTTTTAAAAATCCTTTGAAACATTCTGAGTTCATCTGATCTTCTTATATTGTTCAAATAATCATCCAAATTTAGATTTAGTTTCAATGAATTAATACACTGTATATTCAGTGAACCTTGATATTTTAATTATCCCAGGAGTGGGGTAAGCAGACAATCTTTTAATGTTTTACTTAAAAAGTTATGTGAGTGAATGCCCCGAGGGACAAACTCATACTCATTAAGAATTTTATACCCCAGATTAATGTCAGGCTTATAGTGTGTTTAGAATGTTCAAGATTAATTATATTATCTTCTCTAAACCTCATTAAACAATCTTAGATTAAGCTTAGCTCACTACTAAGCCCTTAACAAATTCAAGGGTAAACTGTAATAATCGAAATTTTAATTTAAGTGAGATTTATTCTCATTAAAGGATCATGCTATAATCTAATCATCAATGACGGGCTTCAGATAAGTGAATAATTATCTTATTAACTTAAACTCACTACCTGAGTATCATCTAATTAAATTGACTTACAGACATAATAATTTATAAAATTACAATTTTACCCCTACCATGAGAAGGTGGTAAATTGGTTTCTATCTCTTATCCCATTATCTTTCAAACATCCAAAAGAGTTCATTGTGTTCAAAGTTATCATTTACGCTTTGGTTAATCGTAAATTTAAATTGGGGCATCAAAAATCCAAATTATCATTTTGCCCCTAGCGCTCTCCACTTCATAACTCAAACGACTTTAAAATTTTTATGGTGCCTCACTCATAGGTGAATTAAAATATCAGAGGAGAAAATATGATTTTTTTCAATTTTTTTTAATTTTTATAATCATTTTAACTCAGATAATAAAATTTTCATTGTTTATTTTTTTAATTAAATAAAGTAAAGTTTTTGTTCATGGGAAAATTACTAGAGGTTCACCTAGGTCACATGACACTTGTGAAAAATTTTATAATTTTAAATTATATTTTAATTATTATAATTATTTATTTATTTTAGTAATTAATTAAATAGAGAATATATTTTAATTTTAAAAATCACTTTTTTTATTTTCTTGAATCTCTCTAAGTCCAGAGAACTCAGAGAAACATAGTTTTCATTTTTGTGACTCTTATTTTTTTTATTATAATTTTTTAATGGAAAATTAAAAAAACACATTTTTGGCACTTAAAAATACATAACTAAATTAGAATAATTGAGAAAAATATTTTAAGGACTCTTAAGTGATCAGGGAATAATTAGAAACAATTTTAAGCATTTTCATATTTTTGGAAATTTTTATTATTTTAATTATTTTTAATTCAAAAAGTAGCTGAGAATGAACTAATTATTTTAAGAGAAAATTTATTTTTCCTAAGTGCCTTTAATCACAAGGAACTCAGAAAACCACCTTTCATAATTTTTCAAATTACAGTTAATTTATTATAAATATTTTAGTGCAAAAATTCCATGTTACATAAAAATAGATTTTTGTGATCAAATTAGTTTAAATGAGTTTCAAATTTTTAAATTGAGCTAAAATGATCATTATTTACAGTGTAGAATGATTTTTTTTTAATTTTTTACTATTATTTTGTTCATTTTAATTCAAATGAGTTTTTAGCATTTAATTAACCATATTAATTTACGTTGACACTTAAACTTAATTTATATTTTTCCAAGATTCCCCTGACCACAAGAAACCTACCAAAACTAGTCCCATATTTTTTGATTTATATGTTAATTTATATAATTCTTTTAAAGGAAAATAGAAACTAGGCTTGAAAATTAGTGTCTCAAAGCTAGAGATGCTCTATGACCTTAGAAAAATCAAGACCATATTTATTAGAATAAGGAATCAACCCCTAAAATTTCAAGTCATGTTGCTTATAAATTACTTAATTTGAATTAAAATGGTCTAGAGGGTATTTAATTAATTAAAAATCTTAGACTTACCATTTTTTTTAATTGCACTCCACATTATTTTTCTCTACTCATTGAGTAAGTAGTATTTTTCTGCTTTTCCTACTACAAGTTATGCATTCTTTATGTTAGAATGAATTAAATATATCAAAATAAATAATATTTTTCTACTTAAACACTCGACAATCCCGTCATCCTACGGCGCTTTGAAAGACCGTTGCGCTCTATTATTTGATGATAGCATCCACACAGTCGCTGACTCAGCCCGTGCTTTATTTTTCATTCTCTTGTCCGACACAATCCTAGCCCTTCATCTGATATAAGTGTGATCCAACAGCTCTTCATCATCATCCCCAACTGACCTAGCCGAGAACCGTCCACCTTTTAGGCTTAAGATGTCTCACTACACTCAACCAAATCATGTTGGATTTGTTCCTACACCTTCATTTAGTCCAGACGAACCTATCTATATGGTCACATCTTCAAGAAATTAAATATTTCTTCATTAAGGCCCAAACTGAGCTCGATTTGAGGGAAAATGAATTATACCTTTCTAAGTGCATAGGCCTGATCCCGACTTTCTATACATAGAGATGTAAAATGTGATGTATGTGATTATATTTATAATATTTCAATATAAGAAACTACACAAGTATACGTATCGTTATCAAGTAATATAGAACTTTTTGATTAGGTCCCAAATATTGAATCCACAGAAAGGAATGGTTTTAGATAATAAAATACTTAGCAATATATATTCTTACTCGAATTTAAGATGCTATAATAGAAATAAAAGTTTGATTCTTTTTGTAATGTTTGATAATTGAAAATAAAGTAAGCAACTAATTAACTTAACTAAAATACTTGCAAGATGAAGGCAATATAAGTAAAATATATTTTTCCTTATCATGAATCGTTGATAAATATAGAAATTTAGTTGTGGAAGTATGCTAAATGTGTTGTGCCAAATAGGAGAAATAATATTCTTTACCCTTATTAGATATATTATAAAGAACATTGGTTAATCTATAGTATGAATAGTCTTGAAGACCGGCTAGGCTGGGAAGATACTAGCTCTCACTCTAGAGTTCCCTGTTCTCCATCTACCTGGGGGCTAACATCTTGTATCAAAACCTACAACTATAAATCAAATTAAGGGCTTTAGCCTGTCACTCTAAAGTCCTATAGTTATAAACACTTGAAAATATATTTCCTTATTTATTTACACTCAACCCCATGAACTACATTTTCATTCATGAAATCAATATGTGATTCCAACCATTTTTTGACTGAGACAATAGCATCTCGAATCATACATGTTCTCACAACAGGTTTTAACATCTTAATTGGCCAAATCAAAAAGTAAATAAATTGCATGGTCTTGAATCATCACAACTTCTTCCAATATTGATGTCTAATACTTCACAAAACTTCCTTTAAACATTTAATTAGATATTACTATAAGGAAAAAGATAAGGTAAAATACTCATAATCCATGGAGAAAACACAATCACACATGAGTTTAAAAGTATAAATCATGCACACAAACAAGAAATTTAAATTTAAAAACAAGTGTAGTTACAAAGATAAACACTTATCACAAATTCTCTCCACCATATATCTCAAAGTTCATTTGCATTCTCTTCTTTCTCTCACAATATAAACTAACACTCAAAATAAAATAAAATAAAGTAAAGGTGGCGAGCAGTGGAGGTGGTTATAAATCTTGGTGGTTGGTTGTTGGCCCCCTCTTTTGGAAAATCTAAGTCTTTTCTTATAAAAATCCAAGGGGAGTCTTGGTGTCTCTTCAAAAAGGTGTCTCCATTCAATGAATTTCTTAGATGTTTTCTCCTCAAAAGCCAATTGAATGAATTTTCATGTCCATGGGCTTAAAAAAACTCTTCAAAATTCTGCTCGAACTAATATTTCTTCAAGTAACTAACTTCGCTGCTTAAGCATGAAGTACGTGGCGCTTAGGCATGTATGCTTTAGCGCTTAGGCATTCAGGCGCCCCAGTTTATTTTTGCATTTTTCTTCTATTTTGCTATAAATTTGATCCTTTTTCACTCTTTCAAGCATTTTTCAGCCATTTTATTGTCCGTAAAATAAAAACACACAAATACATTTTATTAAAGCACAATATCTAAAAAATAGGTATAAAAATGTGTACATAAATATTATATATTTTAGTTATATCAATGCCTCAATCAGATACTTGAAGAAGCTTTGGTAGAGTCCAATAAAGATTCCTGAAGTGTTGCTTTCTTCTGGTGACCAATATAGTTATGAGTTCAGTCAATAGGTGGTGTGGCCTTGGTTGAGAGGTGGGTTAGAGGGCTCGGGGTAAGGGGGTTTTAATGGTAAACTTCCTCCTGAGAAAGCTTAAGGATTGTTTAATTTGAAGTTTTAAGGATTTTTGTGGAATGACAGAAAGGGTCCTAATTTTTTGATTAAAAAATTAGCTCAGACACTGGAGGCATTGGTTGAGAAATGGCTGGAATGAGCTCAAGCATTTTTGGAAAAGCTCTGGAAGAAATTTGGCACACTCTCCCCAAGGTTTTGTGCACTTACCATGTTTGGCCATAGAAGGTGGTGTTTAAATAGAGAGGGAAAGAGTGCCCACCTGGGTTGGCCAATGGGTTTAATCAACTGCTTATGTGGAAGGAATAAAGGTGCAAGTGACCAATTAGGGTGAGCCAACTCAGGGAGTTCTAATTTTGGTTTTAAAGCTTAGGGTGGCTCTTGGTTTTGATGTTTTACGGTGATTAGGCCAGTCGACAAGGATAGTGGAGGTGACTAGATGATTCAGGAAGCCAAAGGAAGCCTTAATTGTGATTAATTGGGTGGATTTGTGGCTAATGGAAAAGATACATTTGGTTTAGCCATTTTTAAGAGGAAATCCATTAATTCAAGGGAGCCTTGGTCCAGGACTCAAGTAGGTTGGGCTAGGTGGGTCTAGCTTGGTCCTTAAGGCTCGAATGTTGGCTGTGGTTACCATGGTATTGTCAATTTCAACGAGATTGGTCTAATTTGGGGTTCGAGTTTAAAATTGATGTTTTTGTTAGGACTTGGGTCTAGGTTTGCTTTGGGTAAAATTATTGATTGAATTGACTTGAATAATTGTCTTGAGAAGTTTGGAAAGGAATTGGGTAATTCTGTAATGATTTGGGAGTTCATGATAGTGGGATTTGACTCAAGGTCAATTTCAGGTCATTTGGGCTAGACTTGGGTTTGGATTGGGCTAGGGTTTGGATTTGGTTCATTTGATCCCCCAAATCGGTTCAATGGATTGTGATGAAGTGTTTTGTGTATCAATTGGGTGGAAATTGTGGAGTTATGAAGTTTGATTTTGTGACATTTGGGTTTTTAGGGAAAAATTAGGGATTTTGAGTTAGGTGGAATTTGGGTAAAGTTTGAGTTTAGGTAAAGTCCAACTAAGGGCTCAAATTGATCAAGTGGAGTGCTATGAATAGTTTGGAATAAAAAATTGGAGAAATTGTTTTGGTTATGGGGTTCAATTTGGGGGAATTTGAGTGTATGGTCAAAAATAGGAACTTTAATTGGGCTTTGAATTTTGGTTTAAAATTGGGTTCAATTGGGTTTCAATTTAGTTTCAAATGGGATTGAGCCTGATGAATTTTGATTTGGAATTGAAATTGAGGAATATTGAAGTTAGATTGGTGGAAATTTGGGGTGATTTGGGATAATTATGCCTTAAAGGGCAAAATTGTGATTTTGGTCAAATTTAGTCAAATTTGTCAAATTGGACTTCGTGAGTGGTCAAGATTGGTGTTAAAAGTATATGAAATGATTTTTTGGAGGTTTTGGAAAAATTTGGGCCACCGAGGGCATTTTGGTAGTTTTTGCAAAGTTAGGGGTATTTTGGGAATTTTGAAAATTTTGGAATGTTTTGCACAATTTGTTTGGTTTAAAAGAGTTTGAGATGCTTGTTGGAAAAAAAATTGAGTAGTTTGGGTAATTTTGGAAAATTTATGGTTTTAGGGGCAGTCTGGTGGTTTTGAGAATATTTGGGGGCAAAAGTTTAAATTTGGTGTTTGGGGAGGATTGAGATTCAATGAGATACCAATCATAAAATTACTTTTTCTTGAGCCATGAGACCATAGGAACTCTCATTTTGGATCCTCCAAGTGCTATTCTTAGCCAAACCCTAGCCTAAGACTAATGGTTTAGGGGACTATCCACATGAGTTTCCAAATGAGTAAGGGATATGCTTAACATGCTTGGGTTAAGGGTTAAGGTTGAGTGTAGGTGAGGGGTAACAAGTGTGTGTGTGAAAGATTGACCAAGAACACACCACCCAGGGCTAACCCTAATGCCAAACAATCATATGGGGACTCCTCTTCAACAACAAATTAACTCCACCTAATAAGTGCTAGAGGTTAGAACCAACAAGTGGAACTTCAAGATGAGCAAAGAAGAGTTTTAGAATTTCTAATTGTGAGGGTTCCTTTACTAGTATTCTATGAATAGTCAACAGGAAAGTCCTATGGCAAGATCCTAAGCTTCTAAAAATAAAACTAGACACACCCAAAAGTGAGGTCAGCACATGCACCTATGGAAAGTTGCAAGTGCTTTACATGAACCAAAGGACATTCTTCCAAAAGCAAAAGTCCCATAAGAACTTGTAAATGTAGTCTTTTAATAATACTCTGGAGCAATAAAAATTTGGTGGTAACCATAATATCCATCCAAAAAGAAAAAATATTTAAGTCTAGCTAATCTATCCAAAATTTGGTCCAAGTAAGGTACAAGAAAGTGACCCTTTCTAGTGGCAGTATTAAATTTTATATCGTCAATAACGATTCTCACACTAGTGGAATGACTTGTTGGAATTAATTTATTCATTTCATTCACAGCTACACTCACTCCTCCTTTCAGTAATCCTTCTTAATCTAATATCAGTTCATCTTTTTTCTCAGGAATGACTTCACATTTCTCTTAGTAACTTTTAACAATCATATAATCAATAATATCCATTTTATAATAGTTTTTCGTTAATAGGGTATCTCATTGACTTTGGAACATTAAATTTTACTTCTTGGTCATTAACTCTCATGGTCAACTCTCCTTTCTACACATCAATCATAGCACGTCCGGTAGCAAGAAAGGTCTCCCGAAAATAAAATAAATTTATTTATCTTTTTCATGTCGAGCACAATGAAATCCACAGAGAAGATAAATTTATCCACCTTAACAAGTACATCTTCTATAACCTCTTTAAGATAAATGATAGATCGATCAGCTAACTGAAGGGTTATAGTAGTGGGAGAAATCTCCCTTAAGTTTAACCTTCGGAAAATGGATAAAGGCATGAGAATAATGCTAGCTCCTAAATCGCATAAGGCTTTTCCATAAAATTTTTCTCCAATTGCATAGGGTCTTTAAACTTTTGAGGAAGCTTCTTTTGAATTATTGCAATACATTCTTCACTAAGTGTAACAGTCTCATTAGCTTTAAACTCCTTTTTTTTAGAATAGCACATTTTGTGTCATCTTTCATAAATTTAGCATAACTTGGCATTTATTCCAAAGTTTCTCCAAAAGGAATATTGATTCTAAGCTTCTTAAATATGTAAAATTTTTTTTAAATTGTTAATCAAGCTTTAGTTGTCTCGTTCTTTGAGGAAAAGAAGGTGGTGGGCTTTCTAAGTCATGTTTAGTTGGAGAGGCAAATTGTTCTTGGTCTTTAGAAATAATTTCTTTAGGTTTTTCAATTTCTTCAATCTCTCTCTAAACATCAATCTCTTTTTGAATTTCAACTTTCAATTTCTTTCCACTCCTAAGTTAAACAACTTTATTTTTTTCTTGTTTTATCCCTTTGTCTTTAGAATTTATTTCAACATTACTCGGAAGTGTTCCCTGGGACTATTGCTAAGTGCGTTAGCAGTTTGTCCCAGTTGATCCTCAATATTTCTTATTGCAACACTTTAACTTTGCATTTCATTACCCATTTTTAAAACTACTTCTCCTATAAACAACTTCTTTTCCTTAAATTAGTGGTTATTAAAGCCAGGAGGATAAAAAGGTTGATAGTTAGACCTACCCTGATTATTCTAGTTTCATGTTAGGTTCACTTGATTGTTCCCCCATTGCTAATTTCCACCACTAGAATTGTTTCAATTAGTGGTTTTTCCAACCCGCGTTATAAAAGTTAGAATATGGGTTCTTGGGTTTATTAACAACTGCATGTAAAGTTTCTAATGATTGAGAATCATTCATTTGTCCTAATAAAATTTCCTCACTTGCTTGAGGTATTTGGGAAAAAATCATAGCATAATCATCTAACTTCTTAGATATTGTAGCAGCTTTAAGATTCTAACATTATAAAAGCTTCATTATCATGAATACTAGCCACTCTTTCAGAATTTATGATTTTTGAGGGACATTGAAAATTATTAGTGGCCATTTCTTCAATTAAGGCATGAGCTTCGTCAAATGATTTTGACATTAAGAATCCTTCAGCAGGAGCATCAATTATAGATCTAAGGGATCCTATTAACCTATTATAAAATGTTTGAATAATTAACCAATCAGGAAAAGTATGATGTTGACACCTTCTTAAGAGTTCCTTAAATCGTTCCAAAGCATCATAAATTGACTCCCATTCATATTGAATAAAAGAATTAATATCATTTCTAATCTTAAGAGATTTTTAGGAAGGAAAATATTTAAACAAGAAATTTTGTGCCATTTCTCCCAAAGCTATAATAGAACCAGGTGTGGATGAGTTAAAGAAAAGATAAAAGTCTAAGTCTAATCACATCATTTGATTCACCATCATATTTTAATTTAACACAAAGTTTTAGAAAACTTGAAAATGTAAATTTAGATCCTCAGTTCGTGTTCCCCAATACTGATTATTTTGCACAATTTGTATTATTGCAGGTTTAAGTTCAAATGAGTTAGCTGTTACAGCTGTGATTTGGATACTTGAGTGAATTTCATCTGTCATAGGGTTTGCATAATCTCTTAAAGGCCTTTGTAAATTTTGATGTTCATTTTTAATAGTTAAAGTTTCAATGTTAGTTTGTGATGTGTTTGCTATTTCGTGAGAATTGTGAAGTTGTTTCTGGTTTTGAATTCTTCTGATATTTCATTCTAATTTAAAATCGTGGGGCACTACACGTTCAGATCCCGAACTTCGTATGTATAAATTAAAATTTAGAAAATACTTAAAAATATCTAAATAATATACTTTTTTATTTTTCAGTTTTTGCAATTTTATTTATAATTTAGGATTTTTACATTTTTTTAGGTATTTAAAAAATTTGAAATATGTTAAAACTAATTAATGTATATTTTTAGTAATCATACACTATAAAATAAAGTTTCAAAAAAAATTTCGAAGTTACTTTTTCCTTTTTTAAGGTTTAATTTTTTTTGTTGTCTCCGTAACTGTGTAAAAAACTTGACCCAACTCGCAATTACACAGATATTTATATTCTTTAATATGCTAAAACCTTGACCCAAATTATTTTTAGCGCCTAGTGAGAACAAATGTAATATGTTAAAATTTATGGAAAAAATTTTCTCACCATGGGTACTACGCAAGTATACGTATCGATTCAAGTAATATATGATTTTCTATAAAATCCTCAGTATCGATCCCATAGAGAAACGCAAATGAAAAGAAAAGAAATGAAATTTAGGAATTTTAACTTTGAAGGAACTTTAATTAAGTCTGCAGCAAATATCTAAATTAATAGTGATGAAAATTAAGTTTACTAATTTTTACAAATGCAAGTAAAAGTAAATGAAATGTTTTTGGAAAATATGTAAAAAGTGACTTTCTCCTTGTAAATAATTCATAATCAGCATAGGATTGAAAATGTTTTGTATTGTGAAAAATAGGAGCAAACTGATGTGGGTGGATTTAGTGTGTTATATTTGTAAATATTTTCTCATATTACAAAATTCACACGAAACACACAATAGCAAATAACAAATTAATTCCAGCAAAAATAGCTTGAGTGAAAATAGTTTTATCTTTTTTTAAAATTTTTTAAATAACGCAAGTATACATATCGCTCAAGTAATAAAGGTCTCTAATAGAGTCCTAGATATCGATCCCAAAAAGAATTTGAAAATGCATATAAGTAAACTCTTAAGATTATAATGTAAAGTACAATTTTAAAACTACAAAAATTAAAGTTCTAAATTTGAATATTAAGTAACAAGTTAAAATGCAGTTGAAAGAGAATGTTAACTAAACTAAATACTAAACTTTGAAAAGTACAATCCTTACCAAGAAAATCCCTAGAAGTTCTCTACAAGCCTTTCTCTCTTTACAAGCACTCTCAATTCTCTCTTAGAAGTGTAATGAAGAAGAAATGCCTCACATTCCCTCTCCTCTTACAATCCTTGAAGAAAATCTCCAAGCCCTTGATTTTCTCTCATTTTCTATCTCTTCTTGCCACCCATCATTACACGTGACTCAAACTCCTCTTTCATGCCCTAGACTTACCTCCAAGAGGAATTCAAAATTCCCACCAAAATTCTATCCAAAAGTCAACTCTTTTGAATTCAAAAGACATGTCCATTGATCCTAAAGACATATCTCTTCACAAAGGAACCTTCCAAAGTGTCTCGATGCATTGAACCACTCCAAGGGGTGTTTAGAACAAGTGTTCATTTGAAAATTTTCTCAAAATACGTCTCAAAACATCTTAATTCGCAAAAAGTCGTCGGTGGCACATTTTGCGCCAAATCTGCATCTTGCGCTAACTCTCTGTCAAATGGCGCATAATGCGCCAATCTGGTACATCTTATACCAGTTTGCTGAAGACTGTGTTGTTCTAGGTTTTGACAAATCTTGCACCAATCTAGCGCATCTTGCGCTAGTTCTCTGTATATTGGTGCATCTTGTGCCAGTTTTCCAAAATTCATTGTTTTTTATTCAAATTTCGTCATTTTTGCTACTTTTGCTCCAAATACCTAAAATTGATATACCTGGAACAAAAAAATGAAAATGCCCTTCTTTAAACTGCAATATCACAAAAAATAAGCATAAAATTTATACTTAAAACAACATATTATTTTAGTGTATTAAAATCCCCTAAACTTAAATGTTACTTGTCCTCAAGTGACACTTTTACTACATAAAAGCATATGACTTAGGATATATATTAACTTACAACTTCTATAATTTAGTCTAATAAAATAGTAAAATCTAAGAAAAGCATTTAATAAATTAGATTCAAATTCTAAGTTTAAGAGTATTTAGTAATCAAATTTAAGATTTCTGAATCTCTATTCATTTCAGGAAAAAATGCAGTTTGTCATATCAAGGATACATAAAATATTCATATGAAAAAGAAATTCATAAAAAAATTATTAATAATGCTACTAATACTCCAATTTATGTTTAGAAAATGTAATAAAGCCTTTTCCTTATGTTGATTCAAGTGAAGCCAATTTTTGTTAGGCATCTCCTCAAGCTTGTCCTCACTCATTTTTATTTTCTTTTCTTTTTTTCCTTTTTTTTATTTTTAGAATCTTTTCAATCCTTTCTTTTGATTTCTATTTCAAGTGAAGATTACTACATCTGGATAGCCTTTAATAGTTTTGAACTTCACTATCCTCTTCTTAAAGACGAAACTCTTACCTTTTTCACTTTATAAATTCATATTAGTTTATGATATTAGGAAAGTCTCATTCTTTTCTTCTTACATGAAACTGTAAAATTCTTAACACTTCAAAAATACAATTTCTATTACTTTAAAAAGAAAAACATAGTCTTATCCTATCGTATCAAATACCTTTTAACTTTAGAATTGACCTTCATTATTAAAAAGATTTTACCTAAATTTACCATAATATTCATAAAAATAAGTATAGTCATTTAAAGTTAAATCTTAATATCCCAGGCCATGTTAAATTAAATTTACAAAATTCAGTTGGTGAAAGAAAATAGTAAATGCATGAAAAATAAAAAAGAACCTGTATAGGATTTCTGACTATGAAACTGGGCTCCGTATACTGTAGGTACTAACTTTAAAAATACATAAAGGTTTTAAAGCATTAAATGAAACATAATATATGCCAAGGAATTTGTTGAGAATTAACAAAAAAAAAACTGAAAATACTAAAAAAGTAGAAAAAGTAAAAATCTATTGTTACTATTTCAATTTTAAGTTCACAATACAAAACAAAAGTTTTACGACATCAGTTTCAAATGTTTACCACTGTCGGCGATTATTTCGGGGATGGTTTGTTTGTGGGGTTGCCTGTAAGAAGCTGTCTGTCACCGGAATCGAAATCACGTCGCCCGCTTCGGAAGGACGTTGAAGTACGAAATCAAACTGACCCCATAATTTTCATAGTTTAAAATGAAAGAGCACTGTACCTCAAATCCTGTATCTATCCCAAAGGATAAACACAAGACTTGAGGATGAGGCTCGCTCGAAGTAAATTAAGGAAAGTATGACGTCCGTTTGGTCTGTGAAACCTTTGTATTTGCCGACAAGTTCCCTATTTAATATAAAGAATTAAATAGAGTTTATATTAAGCTGGGTTTGTACATGCTTCCTATAAGGGCAAGCCCCTATAGTTAATTACATCTTAAATGACAAAAGTCACTCAAGAAGACTCTCGATAGAAATCAAGAAATATCATCTTCAAAGGACTGCAAAGGGTAGGACTCTTCAATGAAATCAAGCATAGAGGTGTGAAAGGGGATTAGTTCAAATTTGGAACATTTTATTGTAGAATCGAAAGGAAGGAAGAACTAGGGGATGTCATGGATCCAGAGGAGAACCTCGGTGACTTCCCAAGCTATCCTAATGTTTGGCTCCAATTTTGAGGAGAAATATGTAGGTGTTTCATCCTGCCAATTTTATTAGTTAGGGCTTACATTCGTGTGAAATGATCACACAAATAGCCTGGAAGATGTGAGGATTTAGGTTGTGACAAACGACAACCTCGGAATCCTAAGACGAGTTAGGGCTTATATTATATAGCAGGGCTATACAAAGGCCTAAAGATAAGGTGAGGATTTACGTTGCATAAGCAAACAAACTTGAAGTCCTATGGCTTTGTTATTTAAGTCTAAGGAAGGAAGATTGGTTTAGCTGGGGAAGACAAGTTTTGCTTTTGAAGATGGCTGTGCTGCCCAGCATGCTAGCTCCAAGCACCTGCCGCGACGAGTTTGAATTATCTAGTGTGTCAAGTTATAATATCAAATCAGGTGGCCCTATGGTTGAAGTTCTTTAAATTTTATAAGGGCATATTAAAGTTGATTAGAGCGACACCGGTTAGGATCCTACTGTTCCCTCGTTCCAGCATCACTATTTTCTATTGGATTCCCTTAGTCTAAATGAATTTATCAAACCCAACTTAATGAGTTCCATAATTTCATTTAAAT
>NEWO01000161.1:790559-820667 GCA_003013225.1 Phalaenopsis aphrodite | reverse complement strand
GATTTTTCTACACAAAGTTATGTATTTTTGAAGTTTTGGGGATTAAATAAATAACAAAATGCTCCTATTTTCCTACTTATCCATGTCATCCTTGTACGGGTCGAACTATCCACGTGGCGCTGCGTGATTGGCGCCGTCAGCCAGCTCATTCTCGCCCTTCTCAGACTGCAGTCAGTCCGACACGATCAGGGCCATCCGATCAATACACGCTCGATCTGACGGTCACGGGTCATCATCCCAAACGAACTGGACCCGAAAGCCGTCCATTTTAAAACACTAATATCTCACTTGATTCTCAACAAACTTGAGTGAATTTTTTTTTAAAATGCTCGTATTGACTAGTAGAACACATCCATATGGTTGATCAACCATTAATATGACTGTATATGCATGAATAATTAAAAGAGTCTCGGTTTAGGTTTAACTTAGAATACCTTGGTCCAAGAGGGGTAGCCTCGTTTGGATGCTTGTAGAAGTTTTATGTGGATGCCAAAAACCTAGGGATGGAGCCTCTGGTTGTGGTGAAATGCCTAGACCCAAATTCGATCAAGGTCGATTTGGGGGTTTGGTCAAAGTCCAAGTTAGGGTGGTCGGCTGATGGGGCTTTTGTGGGGGATCGTCTTCTCTTGATGTTGGGATGGTGTGGGTGCAAGTAATTTGAATTTGGTGGAGGTTTGGAAGATGTCCTGTTTCGGCCTTGAAATTGAGCTCCAAAATTCAACTCAGGCAATGGATTTGAGTGGCTAAGGAAGGTTTGCTTAAGCTCAAGAGGTCTCGAGGAAGCTCTTGAAGAAGTTTTACAGAGTCTCCCCAATGAATTTCAAGCCCTCCCCCTTTTTCCATGGAGGGGAAGTTTAAATAAAATGGCCTAGGCTGGCTGCCAGGGCCAATTGAGGGGTGAATTTGGTTGCTTATGTGGAGGACAAAGAAGCTCCAATGAGCAGCTGGGCTGATTTTGCTTTTGGGTTTGAATTGGGTGAAAATCCCTTGTCTTGGCCATGGTTTTAGCCATTTTTCAGCCACCAAGGTGGTTCACCGGCCAGGCATTGGTCACTTCTTGGCTCAGGGAGGTCAGGGGTGGCTAATGATGATTATCTCCCAAGGGTAAGTGATGATGTTGGAGATATTTCAAGTTAGGCCCAAAAATGGGTAAAATCCCTTAATTTGGGGATCCATTGGTCCATAGCTGGTCATGGT
Source organism: Phalaenopsis aphrodite (assembly GCA_003013225.1). Classification (NCBI taxonomy): domain Eukaryota; kingdom Viridiplantae; phylum Streptophyta; class Magnoliopsida; order Asparagales; family Orchidaceae; genus Phalaenopsis; species Phalaenopsis aphrodite. The sequence goes on along the minus strand of NEWO01000161.1, from coordinate 819,470 downwards.
GATTTTATTAGGTCTTAGCCTGGTCTTTAGGAAGGTTTTTATGGCTGTGAAATCATTACTTTGGTGGCTTAGACATGGTCAAGTCAATTTTTTGTGAAAGGGTCCAAGTGAGTGCAAATGACCAAAACTTGGGTTTGGGCTAGGTTAGCCATGTCAATTGGCTCAATTTATTGTTGAATTTGGTGTATATGATCATAAGGAACAACTTTGGTGAAGGATGTAAGTGGTTTTGAGTTCAATTGAAAGGTCAATTTGAAGGAATTTTGAACTTTAATCAATTTGGTCATGTTGGGCTAGGCTTGGGTCTAGCTTGGGTTAGCCTTGGGATAATTCCAAATTGATTATTGTAAATGGTCAATAGGGACCTCATGAAGAGTTTTCAACATTAATTGGATGCCAATTTGGAGGTTAAGTCAATCAATTGGGTGAAATTTAGGGACTTAGCCAATTTGGGGCTAAATTTGGGAATTTTGGATTTAGGCCAAAATCAAATGGATTTGAGGCTTCACCAATGTCAATTGATGGTTGATTTTAATGTATAGGAATTTCATAAAGATTTTTCAACATTAATTGAGGCCAATTGACTAGGCTATGTGTTCAATTGGGCGAGATTAAGTCATATGGTCAAACTTTGGGTTTTGACCCAAATCAAAATTGGGCTCAAATCATGGACCAATTGAGCTTGTATTTGGTTTATTTTGGTCATATCAAAAGTGAATTTGAGTTTATAATTGGAATTGGAGTCAATTAAGATCAAATTGATAGACATTTGAGATGGATTTGGGGAATTTTGGGTCTTTAAAGGGCAATTTGGGGATTTTAGTTAACGATGGTCAAATTGACCAAATTTGGTCATGTGGTAGTTAAGAGAAATGAAATTGAGAATATTTGGGATTTATTGGGATTTTCTGGGAATTTTTGAAATTTTGGGATTTTGGGCCAAAGAGGGGTATTTTGGTAATTTTGGGGTGCTTTAGGGTTAAAAGGCCAAGATGGGTATTTTGGTAGAGTTGAGGCACCATTCATCACCAATAAGCCATAGACCAAAGGAAACCCCATTTTGGGTCCTCTACATAGTGGTCTTAGCCAAACCATAGCCCCAGGGCTAGTAGGTTTAGGGGACCATCTACATGAGTATCCCAAAAGATCAAGGGATCTAGGCTAGAAATTTGAGTTCAGGGTTGTGAGTGAATGTGGGTGTAGATGAGTGTAGTGAATGCCTTAGCTCTAGACCAAGACCCAGTAAACCCTAAGGCTCAGCAATCCTAAGGGTGACTCATCTTGAGTTTCCTCATAGTGACCCCACCTGCTAAGTATTTAGAGGTTGAGAGCAATATGTGTAACTCCAAGTTGAGTAAAGAAGAGGGTAGAATTTCTAATGGTGAAGGTTCCAAGTCTAGTCTTCTAGGAATAGTCAACGGGAAAAGTCCTATGGCTAGACCCTAGGCTATTAAAGAGGAGAGACTAAACCTCAACCAAAATTGAGGTCAACAACCACATAACACCCAGTGAACATGACAAAGAAACAGACAACCAAATGAAAAAAAAAATTAAACTCCTAAAAATATAAATCTTCATCCCTTTCCTTGTCATCATCATCTTCTTCTTCTTCTTCATTATCGTTATCATGAAAAGGAGCATAAGGAGTGAAGCTGAGGCAAGTAGGAAATTCCACATTGGATTCACCATTGAGATATCTAACCATAGCTTCCTCAAAATCTATGTCATGCTGAACTCTCCTCTGCTTATACTCATCATTATAAGCATTTCTTGCTCCAATTTCGCCAACTTAGTTCTAAATATTAACTATATCCAATTATTAAATCATGAGTTGGTCCATAATGCTCTCAAGTGATGAAGAGTGAGAAGTAGATGCCCCTGCAGCTGATGTAGAGGGTCTATCACTACCTCCACTCTTGGTCTCAACAAATGATTCAGCCATTTGAACCGTATGCTTTCCAATAGGATTTTATGGTTGTAATCTTTCTTCATTTATATGGGACTCTACTCTTGATTTCTAACATAAAGTGAAAATCATGGAAGGGTAACCCAAACCACTAGCTATAGAGCTCTTAGCTATGCTACGTGCTTGATGAACTATGTGAGTATCAACATCTATTACTTTCAAGTTATGAATGCAATAGTTTAATACAAATTTATCCTTCATTACATCGATCAGATGATTTGTAGGTAGTAATTTAGCAGAGATGATGTAGTGTCATACCTTTGAGAGAATAATCAACATGGAATCAGAGAAGTTAACTTTCTTAGTATTTTTAATTCTCCAATCTTCTCTACCATTTGTCAGCTAGGCAATCATTTCATCCATTGATGAATCAGTCATCACAAATGCGGCATATTCATAATGAAATACATTCCCCAGCCCATAAAATCATTGATCCTTCTCCAAAATATTCGACTTGCTTATCTCTTAAAAGGATGTGATCCTCATCAGTGAATCTCAAGTTGACATAAAAATCTAAAACCATTGGTACAATTCCTACTACAATGAAGTAGCAAAATCATTCCAAATTTATGGTAATTATCAATCTCTCGATCTCACCACCTGGGTTAACAAACGTCCGTTCCTGGATCAATCTTCTCGATTCTATATAAGTGTTATAACTATGTTGGGCCTTGAAATTGACAAATCTTCTTTTATCAAAATCATCTGAAGACCTTCCTCTCTTTACTCGTGGAGACATTTGAAGTTCTATGATAATCCAAATAAATTACAAAATAGAAAATCTAACTCTCCAAGTAAAATTATTTGGTAAAAAACATTTCACCATGAGTTTTCTTCAAGCTTTTTCATTAAAAGTCCTAAATTTAAGATTTTCCATAATGTAGGAAAAATATATGGTGAAAATAAAAAATTTCTAAGTTAAAAGTGAAGGTCTTACCAAGAGAAGATGAAATCTATGATTTTTAGCATCCAAAATCTTCTCTATCGTGCTCAATGTGAAGCCTTAGGTCAAGGTTAAGAGATAGGAGATGACCCAAGTAGTAACCATGGAGTTTTACTATGTGATTTTGTTGTTTTTAAGGCAATATGGTGTTTTCGTGAATTTGGCGCATCATGCGCCGACTTTCTATAAATTGGTGGATCTTACACTAATGCCTTAATCTTTCTAGATTTTATTTGTTGTGGAAATTTGTAGCACACCGCTTTATATCTACCTCAAATTAACTGAAATACTGCAACAACAACAACAACAACAACAAAAACAAAGCCTTAATTCCAATACGTCGGGTCAGCTGCATGAATCCTTTTTCTCCATTGCATCCTATTTAGTGTCATATTTTCATTTAGTTCTAGTAAATTAAGATCATTTTTAATACAATAAGCCCAAGTTTTTCAAGTTCTACCTCTGCCTTTCTTAACACAAGTAAAATCTAAAACATTTACTCTCCTAATCAGAATTTAATTCAAATGAACTTTTATAATCATAATTAAACATTTCTCTAGCACCAAATCTTCACAAACAACATAAATACTCACTTATATATATATAATCTGTGCTATTACAAATTAACATTTTTCAAACCAACAAACCCTAATTCAGTTTCCAAAGCAAACGAAACATCCTAACACTGAAATCTAAACATCAAAATACCAAACTCAAACATAGATAGAGTTCAAAAAAAAAAGTAAAAACAATCCAACATAACAAATAATTAAAATAAGCAATACTGAACAAAATGTTTCGTGCATATATTAATTTCAAACATCTTCTTCACTCTCATCCTCCATGATATCTCCCATAGATTGGTACTGCACATACAAGTTGTAGAAGGGTCGATAAAAAAACTCATCAGTTGAATCCTCCCCAATCTAAGTATGTTTCTTGAACATACATACCAAACCATCTTCAATATGACAAGTATGTTCAAAATGTTCCTTCAATATCCAATCTAGATGATTTAAGAGTTCATAAATATTCCTAATTACATGCATAAGATTCTAGACCTCTCTTTCTATCTTCTTAATTCTTTTCAATAGTGCATTCGAACTGAAGTATGGCTGAATAAGCGATGAATTCTGGGATGCTTGATCCATCAATACATTCATATCATTCTCATCTCCCATTCCAATATAGTTGCAAAAGACTTCTGGATCCAAGAAACACCTTTTCCCAACTCTCATAAGGCACTTGCAATTGACTGCATAGTAGGAAAATAGTGGATGGATGTCCTAGTCCAATAGCGGATCCATTGACAATCAAACACAAAATAGAGTTCAAAATTATGTCTCCAATGTCAATATGTTTTCTAGTTTGGATAGAGTAGTTCAAAATAACACTCTCCTGGGTTACCTTACTGATCTTCATAGTAGGAAGTAATTTTGATGCAATAAAGAAGTTTCATGCCTTAGAAGCATGATTTAAAAATGATGAAGTAAAACTTACATTTCCATCATCTCTGGCCTCCCAATTTACTTCTTCATCCATAAGATATTGATAGAGTTCATTTATATTATCTCTCATAGAGATAAAATTTGCGTATTGGTAAATAGGCACATTTTCAATCATAAACATCTCATTTATTCTTGAAATAGTGAATTGCACAAACTTGCCTCTCATATAGACAATTTCGTTGCGATTCCATGCAAATTTTCATTAAACTCTTTCACCACAGGGATAACTATGGTGGCAGTAGTGTAACAAAGCACTTCCCAGTATCCCTATGCAATAATCTCCTCCACTCAAGTAATAAGTGTGTTGAATCCTCGATTCACAAACCCCCTTTCTTTGATCAGTCTCTTCTTCACTAGAACTCGTTCATGCATCTTTTATGCATCAAAACTGACAAACTTTCTCCGGTTGAAAATTCTAAATCTAAATGAATTTTTAGAGTGGGACTCCATTGGTATTGAAATATAGTGACCCTTCTCTCATTTCCCCCCTAAAATCGACTTCGGAGTCAATTTTAGGGAGAACCTGCCAAAAACATCGAAAAACCACCTTTTGAAATGTTTTAAATCATTTTCATCATCGCGGCACATCATGCACTGATTCTGGTTCAACATGCGCCAGTTCCAAAAATTCGTCATTTCGATTTCAATCCAAAAAATTCTAAATTCTTCAATAAAATTAGGTAAATAAAGATGTCTTTAAATTTTTTCTCAAATACATGGACTCCAAAAATATAAATATATGCAAATATTTTTTACAAAAACACAAAAGAAAAATAAACAACGATAATATGGGTTGCCTCCCACAAAGCAGTTGGTTTAATGTCGTCAGGACAACGTTCCCAGTCTTTGTTCTAGGTGAACCAACATTATAGTCTCTTTAAAAACTGATCTTTAACCATCAAAATTTGGTTTCACTCTTTGCCCATTTACATTAAAATTCTTTCTAGTCTTGGGATCTTCAATATTAACAGCTCCTTAAAGATAGACTTTTACAACTCTGAGTGGCCTATTCCACCTAGAATTCAGTTTTCCAAGAAATAATTTCAATCATGTATTGTATAATAAAACTTCCTGTCCAAGTTCAAATTCATTCTTTATTATTTATAGATCATGCCATTCTTTCATTTTTCCATATAAATCCTAACATTATGATAACATTTTTTTCTAATTTCTTCACGCTAATTTAATTGCAATAATCTATTTTCACCAATTTCTTTCAAATTGAAATTCAATTCCTTTATAGCCTAATAAGCTTTATGTTCCAACTCTACCGGCAGGTGACAAGTCTTCCCAAAAAATAATCTATAAGGGATCATTCTTATAGGTGTCTTATAAGTCGTCCTGCATGCCTATAATATTGTATCTAATCTATCAGACCAATCCATGTTATTAGGATTTACAATTTTTTTCCAAAATTCTCTTGATTTCATGATTAGATACTTTTGTCAAAATACTTGTCTGGGGATGATAAGTGATTGTAATTTTTTACATTATGTTATATTTTTCTACCGATCTTGCAATTGTTGCATGTCTGAAATGAGATCTTCTATCAGTAATGATTACACTTAGCATTCCATATCTTGTAAAAATATTTTTAATAAAAAATTTTGAAATGCTTGGAGAATCACATCGAGGTAAAGTGATTGCTTTAATCCTTTTTAAAACATAATCCACTTCAAATAATATATATATATATATATATATATATATATATATATATATTTGAATGAAGGTACAAATGGTCTCATAAAAGGCAATCCCAATGCATAAAAGTTTCAATTTTCAAATTAAAATTTAGAGGTATTTCATTTCCTTTTGAAGTAGTACCTACTCTATGACACTAATCCCTTGATTATCTATACATACATATATATATATATATATCTTTAAATAGAGTAGGCCAATAAAATCTAGATTGCGAAATATTATGAATAGTTCTATCATTCCCAAATGACCTACAAATACAGAATCGTGATATTTTTAGATAATTTCCTGAAATTCAAAATTTGAGATTTGTTGACAAAACTTGAAGAAAACCCATAGTAAAAAGTTTCTTACCATATAATCTTACTTGTAGAGTTGGATTTTTGATTTTGTAATTTATTTGGATTTTATTTGGATTTTCATAGAAATTCTAATGGATCCACAAGTAAAAAGAGGACAGCCAACGAGATATTTTGACGTGAGGAAATTTGTCAACAGTAAGGCCCAAAACTATTATAATACTAAAATGCACTCAAGGATATAGATCCAGAAACGAACATTTTCTAACTCGAGTGGCAAGATAGAGAGGTTGATTGTTTCCAGGAATTGGAAAAGTCTTTGCTACTTCACTGCATTAGCTATTGTGCCTATGATTCGAGAGTTCTATGACAACTTGCGGTTCACTACTGATAATCACATCCTTGTGATAGGTAAGCTAGTAAAGTGTTCAGGAGAAAGGATCAATGGATTTTATGGACTGACAAATGTGTTCCATTGTAAATATAATGCATTTCACTAGATGAAGCAATTTCTTTTTTGACTGATGGAAGGGGAGAATGAAAAATTAAGTAAGAAAGTTAATTTCTCTACTTACATGATGACTTTTCCAGTCAAAGGTATGACATTACTTCATCTCTGCTATGTTTCTTTCAATAAATCATCTAAGCAAAGTAACAAAAGATAGAGCTGTGTTAAACTTCTGCATTCAAAAAATGAAGGCAATATATGTTAGAGCTCTTATAGTACATCATGCTCGGAGTATAGCCAGTAGTGCTACAACTACTGGTTTGGGATACCCTGCCATGATTTTCACTTTATGTGAACAATCAGAAGTAGAGTATCATAGACATGAAGAGAAGCTGCAGCCACAGAATCCTATTGAGAAGCATAATGTTCAAAGATTTGAATCATTTGCTGAGTCCAGGAGTGGAGGTAGTGATAAACCTTCAACATCTACTGCATGACCTTCTACTTCTTGCTCTGTTCACTTGAAAATGTTAGGGAGCAATTTATGATTCAACAAATAAATATTGTAAATATGCAAAAGAGGATTGGAAGAATTGAAGCAAAGAATGCTTATAATGGTGAATGTAACCAGATGAGAGTTCAGCATGATATAGCATATGAAGAAGTGATGGTTAGATTTTTAAGGGGTGACTATAATATGGAATTTCCAACTTGCGACAAATTCACAACTTATACACCAGATCATGATGAAGAAGAAGAAGAATAAGAAGATGGTGATGATGAGGAAGGGGATGAAGACTAATATTTTAGGAGTTTAATTTGTTTGTTAGTTATTTATTTATTAGTTTGATTGTGTTGTTATTTTTTTTCTTTAAAACTATTGTAGTAATAACTTTCATTTTAATGTTGTGTTATGAATTATCATAGTAAATGTAGATTTTTACTTTTCAGCGTTTTTAATATTTTCAGTTTCTATTCTTATTTTTAATTCTTTGTGAATTCTTTACAATATAATATGTTTCTTTTAATGCTTTAAAGCCTGTATTTTTAAAGTTAGCACCTGCAGTATACTAGAGCCCAGTTTCATACTCAGAAATTCTCTACAGGTTAGTTTTTATTTTAATGCTTTTACTGTTTTCTTTCACCAATAAAATTTTGTACTGAACATTTTTAATTACTTAAAAATTTAAGTTTGGGGGAAAGAAAAATTTCTTTTAAAAAGAAGTAAGCTGAATTTTATTTGTCCTCAATTAAGTATATATTTAAAATTAATTTAACATTACCACAAATATTAAGATTTAACTATAAATGACTATACTTATGTTTGTATATATTATGGTAAATTTAGGTAAAAGAACTTTATAATGAAGGTCAATTCTAAAGTTAACGATATTTGGTATGATAAGATAAGACTATGTTTTTCTATTTAAAGTAAAGGAAATTTTATTTCTGAAGTATTAAGAATCTTAGAGTTTCATGTAAGAAGAAAAGAATGAGACTTTATGAAAAATCATAAAACTAATATGAATTTATCAAGTGAAGAAAGGTAAAGAGTTTTAACTTTAAGAAGATAATTTTGAAGTTCAAAATTATTAAAGGCAATTCATATATAGTAATCCTCACTTGAAAAAGAAAAAGAAAAGAAAGTGACTGAAAAGATCCTAAAAGGAAAAAGAAAAGAAAAAGGAAAGGAAAAGAAAAAAAAATGTGAGAGGAGAAGCTTAAGGAGATGCCTAATAAAAAATTGGCTTCACTTGAATCAACTTAAGGAATATTTTGTTTTAAGATTGTATTTGAGTATTAACACCTTTACTAGTAAAATTTTCATGAATTTCTTTATTATATGGATATTCTAAGTATCATTGAGATGAAAAATTACAATTCTTCTTGAAATGAATAGAGATTCAGAAATCTTAGATTTGATTACTAAGTGCTCTTAGACTTAGAGCTTGAATATAAGTTATTAGAAGGTTTTCTTAAATTTTACTATTTATTTATGAAACTAAAGTATAAAAATTTATAAGTTAATCTCTATCCTAAGCTATATGCTTTTATGTAGTAAAAGTGTCACTTGAGAACAAGTAACATTTTAAGTTTTGGGGATTTCGATACACAAAAAAATGTATTGTTTTAAGTATACATTTCATGCTTATTTTTGGTCACATTACACTTTAAAGAAGGGCCTTTTCATATTTTTGTAGCAGGTATATCAATTTTAGGCATTTGGAGTAAAAGTAGCAAAAATGATGAAATTTGGAGCCAAAACAGTGAATTTTGTGATCCTGGTGCTTGAAGCACCACTTTACAGAGAACTGGCACTTGAGATGCCTCAATTAGTGCCTGAATTACCACTTTTTAGAAAGCTAGCACTTAAAGTGCCAGAATTGGCAGTTGAAGCACCACTTTATAGAGAGCTGGTGCTTGAGGTGCCAGAATAAGCACCTGAAGCACCATTTTATAGAGAGCTAGCGCCTGAAGCGCCAAAACCCAGAAAAGCACGGTCTTAAGCAAGTTGGTGCTTGAAGTGTGAGAACCAATGCCTATGGTGCCAGAGAGGACTTTGTATGAATTAAGGTGGGTTTGGATGAATTTTGTATGAATTTCAAAGGGAACACTTCTTCTAAACGCCCCATGGAGCGAGTCAATGAATCTAGACACTTTGAAAGGTTATTTTATGAAGGGATATGCTCTTGGATGAAAAGATAAATCTTTTAAAATTTAAAAGGGTTGACTTTTAGATAAAATTTTGGCGGGAATTTTGAATTCTTTTTGGAGGGAGGCAGTCTCTCGTAAAAGAGAGGAAAGTCTATGGTATCAAAATAGGTGTGAAGGAGAGTTCGAAGGGTTCAATTGAGGCATGAGAGAGAGAGAGAGAGAATGTCAAGGGCTTTAAGATTTTCTTCAAGGAATGTAAGAGAAGAGGGAAGGTGAGAGATTTCTTCTTCATTACACTTCTAAGAGAGATTTGAGAGTGCTTGTAAAGAGGGAAAGTGCTTGAAGAGAATGTCTAGGGATTTGCTTGGGAAGAATTGTGAGATAAGTTGTGTTTTTTTTATTTTTTCTTTGTAAGCTCATTTTAAATATGAAATTTATGTTTTTTTGTTTTTTTCTAATGAATTTTGAGTAGTCTTTTTTATCCTTCTCCCTACTTTGAGATATGATTTTGTAAAGAATTGATCTTGTTTGATATGGTTTCAAATGTCAATAATTTGTGATGATATTAACTCAGATCTTCATTTACTCTTTGATATGGCCAATTGAAATGTTAAAATGTGTTGAAAATATATGTGTTGAAAGGGCTATGATTTCTACAATACAGTGAGCATCATATTTGATTTCATGGGAGAGGATGTCATCAATGGGATTGGGTGCAAATATATAGGGAAATATATTTTGTTGGATGAAGAATTGGAAATTTTAAGGTGATAGATTAAAATCCACAATTTCGCCAATGGATTGGAAACTAATGCGAGATTGTTAGCCCTTAGGTGAGGGAGTATTGGGAGCTCTGGAGTGGCAGTCGGTATCCTCCCATCCTAACCACATAATTAGGGACCAAACTCTGGATTAGTCAATGCTCCTTATGCACTTGGAAGAGGGTAAATAATAAGATTCCTCCTCTTTGGAACAACAATTTTTATATATTTTCAAATGATTTTAATTTCTTCACAATCCATATACTCATTGTAAAGGGGAAGGATGCTTTCTTAAATTTGAACTCTTTGTCAGAAAAACTTTGTTTAGTTTTTGAAAGTTTAGCAATTTTTTTAATTAACTTAGTTTTTTAACTGCATTTTATTTGCCATATACTCAATTACTTTATATTCAAATTTCATACTTCAGCTTTGTAGTTTATATTTTAGTTTACATTATAATCATAAGAATTTATCTATAAGCATTTCCATTTTCTTTGTGAGATCGATATCTAGGTCTCTATTAGAGCCCTTTATTATTTGAGCGATACGTATGCTTGTGTTATTATTAGGGGATTTGACAGTTTAAAAATTTTTAAAAGATAAAATTACTTTTATTAAAGTTATTTTTGTTAGTTTTACATTGCATATCTATTATTATAATTGTTGTCTATATAATATAACATTGAAAAATATTTGGAAATGTTAAACAAAAAAATCCACTGAAGCACCTACTAGTGACCCTTAGATCCAATCTCTAGACCAAATTGCTAAAAGAATCTAGTTTGTCACTCTAGAAACATCAATTCTACGCCCATCAAATCTTATCACTCTATCTATTTGCACTCTCCCTCAGACGATCGCTACTCCTCTTTCCAAAGTGAAATGTGATACTTACAAGTAAATAAATCGTAGTCGTCTCGGGTCTACGAGTTTCCTCAACAAGTTTTAACAATAAAAGTAGCTAATTTTAAAGTAAATGAAGGATCAGTAAAAATATCATCACAAGTTTTAGGAATAAAATAAGTTCTAAACCAAATAAAAATCACTTACTTGATTACTTCATATTGGAAAGAGAGAGAGAGAGAAAACAACTCAAAATGTAGGCCAATAAATTCATCTTCAAAAATGACCAAGAGTTGCTTCAGACATCTCTTTAAAATTCGGCCTCATTCGATGAATCTTCTAGAAAATAACTGTGGCACCTGGGCACCAAACCTTCTGGTCTAAGCGTCAGCTAAGTTCTGCATCTTGCGCCTAGGCACCAGATCCGCTGGTTTGGTATTTTTCTTTAGTTTAGCCCATATTGATCCTTTTTGATGTATTTTTGTTCATTTTTACTCTTTAACTCTTTTTTCTTGCACCATAAATCAAAAACATAAAAATACATTTCATTAAAACATAATATCCTAAAAAAATTGAGCATAAAATGTGCATAAAAGTAGATAATTTTAAGATGGATCATTTATCACATTTTTTATGTAATAATTAACATCTCTAAAGAATGTAGGCCAATAAAATTGAGATAGAAAAATTTTAAATGTAGTTTAATCAACCTCAAGTTGTCACCTAAAGTCAAATTTATGAAACTTTTGTATAATTTCTCGAGTTTTTTCAATTGGAACACATATTTGAATAATTATGTCCTTAAATTGTTTATATAATTAAGTGTCATCCCGAAAATATTATTTAAAATCATGAATGAACTTTTTAGTTTGATGGATATCAAGTCCATAGGGTAAAATTTTACTAACTAAATAGTTTACTATATCAGCATACCATGGAAATTGCCATTCGTTAATTCCATATAATTGTTCATCAAAAAAATTTTCACTAATTTCTTCATTAAAATTTTCATTTTCCTATTCACGCCTTGACAAAAGATTAGTTATTTGATTATCAGTTCCATTCTTATTCACCACTTGAAGACTAAACTGTTACATTAGAAGGACCCATCTAATTAATCGTGGTTTTACATCCTTCTTCTTCTTTAACAACTTTATAGCATAATGATCAATATGCAAAATACACTTAGTTTCAATAAGATAAGGTTTGAATTTATCAAAAGCTAATACTATAACTAATAATTACTTTTCAATAGTTTGGTAATTAGTTTGTGCTTCATAAAAGGTTTTATTAGCATAATATATTACTTTAAATGTTTTATCATATTTCTGCCCTAACACAACCCCAATAGTATAATTACTAGCATCACACATTAAATGAAAAGGTTTTGTCCAATCAGGTGAAACAATAATAGGTGTAATGATTAATTTTTCTTTCAATAAATTAAAAGCTTTAAGGCAATCAACTTTAAAATCAAAATTAGCATCTTTTTCCAACAGTTGACATAAACGCTTGGAAATTTTAGATAATCCTTTAATATAACACCTATAGAAACTAGCATATCCTAGAAAACTTCTTGTTCCTCTAACATTAGTAGATGGTGGTAAGTCAGCAATGACTTGAATTTTTTGCTGGATCTACTTCCATGCCTTTCTCAGAAATCGTATGTCCCAAAACAATTCCTCTTGCAAACATAAATTGACATTTTCCCAATTAAGAACAAAGTTTGTTTCTTCTCAGCATTTTAGAACCTTCATTAAATTATCTAAACATGAATTGAAAAAAGTTCGAAAAACTGATAAATCATCAATAAAAACTTCAATTTCTTTCTCAATTATAATACAGAAAATTTACATCACACATTCGTAAAATGTTGCAGGTTCATTACATAATCCAAATGGTATTTTCCTGAAAGTGAATGTTCCATAACGGCTAATAAATGTTGTTTTTTTCTAGATTCTTCGGATCAATAGGTATTTAGTGGTATCCAAACTATTTATCCAAAGAAGAAGAATAATGGTGCCCAACTAGTTTATCCTTGGTGGTGATATATAATTTTCTATAATCAATAGAGATTCACCATCCATTAACTTGTCTTGTAGGAGTTAAGTCGTTCTATTCATTTGCAACAACAATCACTCCTCCTTTCTTAAGAACACAATGAATTGGGATAACCCATGAAATACTAGAATTTGGATAAATAATTCCAATATCTAATCAATTTGAATTTTTTTTCCTAATAACGTCTTTCATTATAGGATTTAATCTTTTTTGAGGATCAATTCTAGGCTTATAATTATTTTCAATTAAAATTTTGTGCATACATATTTAAAAACTCATTCCTTTAATATCAATTAATGTCCATCCAAAGGCTTTCTTATGACTTTTCAAAGTCTCTAATAAATTTTATTTTTATTTCTCAGTTAAATATGAGGATATAAAATAGGTGATGTGGAAGAGTTCCCAAAAAATACATACTTTAAATTAGTAGGTAGAACCTTCATCTTAAGCTCAAGAAGTTTTTCAATAGAAGGCATTGGAGGTTTAATATTTTCAGTAATATCTAAAATTTCAAATTCTTCATGAACATAATATAACAACTCAGTGTTTCTCTCTTTTGATTCACTTTCGAAATCTATTTTAGTTTCTGATTCTTTTTGTACCAAAGTTACTTTAACTTTTTGATCGGATATGACTTCACATCTTTCTTGAAAAGGATTAACAATCATACAGTCAATTATATCCATTATGTAACATTGACCATCTTTTCCTTTATCAGGATACTTCAATGATTTATTCACATTAAAAGTTACTTCCTGGTCATTAACTCTCATGCTTAATTCTCCTTTTTGCGCATCTATCATTACATTTTTAGTAGCTAGGAAAGGTCTACCAAAATTAATAGGAATTTTTTTATCTTCTTCCATATCCAACATAATGAAATAAACAGGGAAGATAAATTTATCCATTTTAAATAAAACATCTTTTATAACCCCTTTAGGATAAGTGATAAATCGATCTGCTAACTGTAGGGTTACAGTAGTGGGAGAAATATCTCCTAAACCTATTGTTTTTAATTTAGATAAGGACATGAGATTAATGCTTGCTCCCATATCACATAAAGCTTTTCTAGAATATTTTTCTCTATTTGCACAAGGTATGGTGAAACTGTCAAGATCTTTGAGTTTTTTAGGAGCTTTTTCTGAATTATTGCACTGCACTCTTCACTAAGTACAACAATCTCATAATCTTTAAACTTTCTTTTTTTATTTAAAATTTCTTTCATAAATTTTGCATAACTTGACAATTGTTCTAGAGCTTTTACAAAAGCTATATTAATTGTAAGCTTTCTAAATATCTCAAAAAAACTTGAAAATTGTTGATCAAGTTTCTACTGCCTAAGTCTTTGAGGAAAAGGAGGTGGTGGTCTTTGTTCATTCTTTTTAGTTGGAGAAACAGATTTTTCCACCTCCTTAGAAATATTTAATTCAAGTTTTTTCAGTTTCTTTATCTTTTCCCTCAACTTTGATTTCTTGTTCAATACCAACACTCAATTCCATCCCACTTCGTAGTTGGACAGCTTAAACTTGCTCTTGCGCGATACTTTTATCTTTAAGATTGATCTCAACAATACTTGGAAGTGTTTCCTAAGGCCTGATGCTAAGTGCTTTAGCAATTTGCCCTAATTGATTCTCTATGATTCTTATAGCAACACTCTAACTTTGTAATTGATTACCAATTTGTAGCATAACTTCTTCTAAAGAGAACTTCTCCTTAACTTGTTGATTACTGTTAAATCTAAGAGGATAAAAAGGTATGAAGTTAGAATTACCTTGATTGTTCTAGTTTTCTAATGGGATTACTTGATTGTTCTCCCATTGTTGACTTCCACCACTAGAATTTTTATTCCAGTTAAAGTTTAGACGATTTTTCCAGCCTATTTTATAATAACAAGAATATGGGTCATTGGGTTTATTAATAAAATTTATTATTTCTAATTAACTTTAAGAATCAAACATTTGTGATAATGAATTTTCTTCAATCAGTTGAGGTGTTTGAGAAAAATTCATTCCAATTTGGTCTATTTTCCAAAATAGTGTAGTAACTTGTGAAGCAACCCTTGAAATAACATCATTATCATGAATACTAGCTACTTTCATAAGATTTACCCTTTTAGAAGGCCATTGAGAATTATTTATAGCCTTTTCTTCAATTAAAGTATAAGCTTCATAAAATGGTTTAGACATTAATAAACCTCTAGCAACAGAATCTCTGATAGATTTAAGGGACCCAACAAACTCATTATAAACATTTTAAACAATTAACTTGTCTGGTAAAGTATGATGTGGACACTTTCTAAGGAGTTTCTTAAATCTTTCTCAAGCTTCATAAATTAACTCCCCTTCATACTAAGTAACAGAAGTAATATCATTTCAAAGTTTAGCACTTTTTGAAGGTGGAAAATATATGGCCAAGAATTTTTGTTCCAAATCTCCCCATGTTCCAATAGATCTAGCTGCTAATGAATTTAGCCGCATATTAACTTTATCCCTATTTGAAAAAGGAAAAAGTCTAAGCATGATGACATCATTTGATACACCTTCATATTTAAAGGTAGCACATAGTTCTAAAAAATTTGTAAGATGTAAATTTGGATCCTCCTTTGGTGTTCCTCCAAACGAATTGATTTGTATCATTTCCATTATTGCGGGTTTAAGTTCAAATGAGTTAGCCACTACAACATGAGTTTGAACAGTTAAGTGATTTTCAATTATCGTAGGGTTTGCATAATCCCTTAAAGGTTTCTGTAAGTTATGATGTTTATTTCAACAATTTAAATTTCAATATTATTTTTTGAAGTTTTCGTCATATCTTCAAAATTATGAAGTCGTCCTTGTTTTTGAATTTTTCTTATAGAATGCTCTAATTTAGAATTGTAGGGCACTAAACTTTAGATCCCGAACTACGCAAACAAATAATAAAAATCAAAAAATAAAATAACAAAACAACATAAAATAGAATTTTCTTTATTTTAATTTTTTAGTTTTTATAATTTTTGCATTTTTTAAATTTTTAAATTTTAATTTTCTTTGAACTTTTTTGGTTTGAAATTTTTAATAAAATTAAAATCTACAATGTAAACAAAATTGCAAATCAAAAGGTTTACTTTCCAAATTTAAAAAGTTTCCGTTACCTATCCCTGACAACGACGCCAAAATTTTTACCCGATCTGCAATTACGTGTATGTTTAATCTTCAAAATATTGTCAAAAACTTGACTAAAATTATATTCAGCGGCTAGTGTGAATAAATAAAATGATATGAAAAAGAAATAATTAAATTTCACACTAGAGGAACTACGCAAGTATACATATCATTCAAAGTAATATAGGATTTTCCTTAAAAACCTCAGTATCGATCCCATGAGGATAGTTGGACTATTTAAATTGGCTTGCTAAACTCAAAAGCAAGTTCTTTTTAAATTGCAAATATAAATATAAACGAAATGATAACAACGATTAAAACTAAATTAAAATAGATAGAAAAAACTATATTTAAAAATATAAGAAAAGTAATTCTAACGAGTTTGAATTATATGTAAAGATCTTTCCCCTTGCAATAAGATATTAATTTATGAAGGTTTTGAATGACTAAAAATATAATGATGTATTGTGATAAATAGTAGCATTCCTATTATTTACCCTTATTTGGTGCTAGCAAAGAACATTGACTAGTTTAGAGTTTTTTTATCAACTTGTGTATTAGTGTTGAATAAATTATGGCCTCTCACATCCAGATTACCCACTCTGCCCTTTCTATAGGGCCCACTAGGGATCCTTACAGTCCAAACTCTAAACGAAATTGAAAAAAGTATCTAGTCTGCCACCCTAGAAACATCAATTCAATGTCAATCAAAACTTATCTCCCTATTTATTTGTACTCTCCCTTAGGTGATCGCAATGGCTCTGCCTAGAAATGAAGTGTGACACTCAGTAGTTGGGTGAAATCAAAGCCCTCCCTGATCTTTATGTTTCTCAACAGATTTTGACATCACAAGCAGTCAATTTGTAAAATCAATGAAGAATTGGTTAAAATGTCATCAAATTTTTTTTTTAAAAGTAAAAAAGAAATTTTTAAATCCTTCTCATGCCATAAGATTAAATCCCAAAAGCAAGGAGAAAGAAAAGTAAATGCTCAGAATTCATGGAGAATAAAATACACCAAAAATTGAATTGAAATCTAAGCCTTAGTAAAAAAAAATAAACATAAATACAAAGTACCTTATGTCTTCTCCCTAACACAAATTCTAGGGTCTTGTTAAAGAAATCTCCAAACTCTTACTCTTACAACAGAAAACACACATAAACTCACATTAAAAAAAAGTTCTTTTTTTTCCATATGAAAGGATCTTTGAAAATAACTAATGGATGCTTCAAACAACCCTTCAATTTTTTACTAAATCCAATGGATCTTCTAGAAAGGAAGTTACTGGGGCTATAGCGCCCTCTACACATGTTTGTGGCGCTATACCGCTAGAGGGCAGCTTTATGGCGCGATGTACTTTGCACTATTTTTGCTCATTTTCTCAAAAATTATCATTCCATGTAACTCCAAACAACCTTAGAATCTCTCAAATCATTTCAAGTTCATTCTTTAGTATACTATGTTGTTAATTAAATCATCCAAGTTGCATTAATTATTTGAGATTGTGTTCAATTTTTATGTTTGAATTAACCCATGAGTAGGGCGAGTTTTCACCTCTAGGGGCAAACCTAATTATTTAATGGAATTCTATGCTCTTTCTTCAATTCAGCTTTGGACTTGTAATGTTGTGAAGGTTTTTTTATCTTTCATATTTCTTGCTTGGGCTATTCCTCAAATGACATTGGATTGAAGCTAATTCACTACATGCTCCAGAGATGTGAGGGCAAATTCAGAATTTTGAGAAGTTTTATGAAATGTGTTTGATCCTTACTAAAAGATTAAATTGTATTAACACATTAGTTTGGGACTTCAAATTGATTATTTATTGTCTTCCAAGCTCAATCCCCTCACCTTAGGATCTTCCAAACTTGAGTGAATTTTAATTCTCAACAATTTGGCAAATTAGACATTTACCATTTTGTAGCAAATGACATGAATTGCTTTTTACCCTTTAACCCTTTATGTTTCAATATTTTTAGAGAGTTAATTTTCATTAATCTTACCTATTGACCAAAATCTAAATTATTGTTCAAAATTCCATAATTACCATTTTACCCCTAGGGTCCTTTACTTCATAACTCTTTTAATTTGACTCAAAAAGTTATAAAACCTTGATGGCTTGCTAATCATGAGCTAATTGAAACATCAAGGGAGAATTAGAGTTTTCTGATTTTTCTTTCATTTTTCATAATTCTTTTTATTCAAAATTGAGAATTTTCAATATTAATGAAATTGGTAACCAAAACATCTTTTCTGTCCTTAGGATAATCTTAGGAGGTTCACCTATATCAGAGCACCACTTTGAAGAATTTTTGTGAATTTTTGAATGAAGATAATACTAAATATATTAGAAAATTAGAGCTCTTGATTATAGAGGTGCACTCTGACCATAGAAAAATCAGAGGAGTCCCCTAATGTCATTAGGAACAAGCCCTCAAAATCTCACTTAATATGAATGATATTTAACTCATTATAATGACTTTTCTCTCTATGCTTTTTAAGTAATTGAGAATAAAATATTGAATAAATATTTTTCATTTTTGGTTCCATAAACTCTTCTCTGTTCACTGAGCACATAGGTCTTTTTATTTGATTTTTGTGATTTTTCTACAGCAAGATATGAATTTTTGAAGTGAATATCATTTTCTATATTGAAGGAATTCCAAAATACCCAATTTACTCACTTATCCACGTCGGCACTGTGTCAGCCTTGTAGCGGTCAAAATAACAAGGGACTCGCTCTCATTGGTTAAACTTTACACGTCAGTGTCCATGTGTGCTCGTGATTCACATATCGCGTTCCCGTCTGGCTCCTTCTTGACCACTCATTTGATACCCGCGTGAATGGACAACATCTTTTCATCATTCTCGGTCAATCTAAACTGAGAACTACTCATATTATAGACCTAAGATCTCACTTGATACTAAACTCAATCGCATGGTGTTTGCTCCTACACCTTCATCTAAGTGAGACCAACACATACATACAACAAGATAAGCATGAAATGTCAATTTCTTTCACAAAAGTCCAAACCAAGACAAAAATAGGATAATTTGAGACAAATCTTTGTTTAACAGGTGTAGACTCGATTTGATTTTTTTGGAAGCTTCGCCTTAAGTCTACGAACATCCTCCAAGTATTGATTTTCTCTTAGATGAGGCCTATGTATGATCTAGACCCAAGGGTGGCTCGGGTGTGGTCTTGAGCTAGGTTTGAGGGCTTGGGATGGTGGGGCTTCGATTAGGGAAGTGATTTTAAGCTATGAAGAAGCTTTTTGGATGATGAATTTTGAGTTTGGTGGAGGTTGATTCTAAGGCTGAGAGATTCCCTAGATTTCAGTGGTGAAATTGGGTTTTCTCAGTGGGAATTAGTGCTTGAAACTATGGGGATGAGCTTCGTAATAGTGCTAGGAAGGCTTGGGATGATTTTGGTAGAGTTTCCATTAGGTTGGTGCATGTCCCTTTTAGCTATGAGGAGGTGGGGCTTTTATAGGGAAGGAAAGGGTGGTATTTAGCAATGACGCAACCATTTTCTCCTTCTACAACCATGCGTCATACACCAACAAAAGAGATAATAGTAGATCCATCTTCTCCTATTGTGGATCGTTCAAATTTCTCTGGAGGGGTAGCCTAAGTTTCATTAAGAAAATCCAATTTCTTCGAAGGCTCATTGAAAGAAGGTAAGAAATTTGACTTTCTAAACAAGGTAGTTGGAGCGGTCCAACTTGATCTTAACGTTTACTTGCTTCCACACAATAGGCAAGTGAAGTAAATGCAAGCAGCAAGATTGAAAAGGAAGGCTAAGGCACACTTACGTTTAGGCTATCGCATTTAGACGCAAAGCGTTGAAGCTAGGGCCAGGTGTTTTAGTCAATCGGAGATTGACATCCATGTTGGTACTCTAATGGAGCGGAGAACTACCTTCGTACAAAGCAACTAAGCAGAGTCTTGCAATAGATCAGGTTAACAATTTTGAATGAGCCTAGAAAGAAGTATCACCGATGAGACGGGATCCCAGTGTGAGGCAAGGTTTTTTTTTCCTATTCTTCCAGTAAGGTAAGGAAGGGATGATGATGGAAACCGAGCTCAACAAATTGCATTCCACCTCTTGAGAGGCATTAATATAGGATGGCAATGGAGATTTCCTTGTAACAGAATCGTGGGTAAAGAGATCTAATAAGGTTCACTTAGCACAACCAAAAAGGTATCTTTGAAGTAGATGGTGAGTTATAGAGTAATCCTTGATTGTAATTTCTACTATGAGTACATCGTCAATGGTAAAACTTGTGATTAGTTGTAAAACATCGATTTTCCTGTTGATATACAGATCTATATCTTGGCACCAACCCATAATGATCAAAGTTGAATCGTGAGCCAATTAATGAAGGAAATTAAATGAAAAAAAACTGGTACTATAGATAAGCAGCCATAAACTGGAGTATTGACCAATTTTATAGATCATTTGATGTAGTTAAAATAATGAAATTGGGGCAATTTGGTTCTATAATGGAAACTCAACCAAATTATAAAATTTTTCAATGTCATCCTTTCCTTTTCTTTTGATTGTCTAAAGATTTAGCTAAGACTATTCCAATGCTCCTTTTTGCCATGCATAAACTGAACCCACAATTTGGAATGAATGCTTATAAGCTTCTATAAAAACCGATACACCCAATACATCAAAGCTCATTGTCCATGGATAATGAAAGATTGTTTAAAAAAAAACTATAGCTAGGCATAATCCAAGATTATTTAATGAGACTTAAAAAAGATAAGATGATTAATAATCAGCCCCTCTAAACACTACATGCCCAACTTCAGTGTTGGTCATAAAATCATTAAAGACTTAAACTTGCCCTAGGGGCATCCACCCACATAACATTTAAGTAAGCTATCAACTGACTAATTGAGTGCCCCACTCCTGGGATAATTAAAATGTCAAGGTTCACTGAGTAATGGGGAAATTTCAATTCAACTTTGGGATAATTAATGAAATAATATAATAAGTTCAAAATGAACTCGAAACATTTCAAGGGATTTTAAAGGTTGTTTAGGGAAATTTCCCGAACACTTTGGAATCTCTTAGATATTTTGAAGGACAAATTAAACATGTTATATTTTGTTCTGGAAAATCATTTGCTAAGATTTTTTTGGACTCACTGAGTCATAGTTTGAGGTTTCTTAGTTACACCTTCATCTACTCTTTCAATTTATTTAAATTGCTACAAAATTATATACATGTTTCAAAAGCTAACCCTTTTATGGGAATGTCGAGAAGATGACAGGTATGCTTTTATATTGTTACTTAATTTCTATCATTTACTGCAATTTACTCTTGCAAAATACTATAACTGCTTGGTTGTGCACCTTACCTTACTTGCAAAAAAAACCATTTTAAAAAAATAAATAAAATTTTAAAAAACCTAAAACAAATTACTTGAAAGGTAACCATAAATCTTTTGAAATGTCACTAAACTTAAAACATACTTTTGAATTTACGGGAGTCTCTCGGAGGAGGTAACCCTTTGTTTAACAGGTGTAGACTCGATTGGATTTTTTTGGAAGCTTTGCTTTGAGTCCAAGAACATCCTCCAAGTGTTGATTTGCTCTTGGATGAGGCCTATGTCTGATATAGACCAAAGGGTGGCTGGGTGTGGTCTTGAGCTAGGTTTGAGGGCTTGGGATGATGGGGCTTTGATTGAGGAAGTGATTTTAAGATATGGGGAAGCTTTTGGGATGATGGATTTGGAGTTTGGTGGATGTTGATTTTAAGGCTGAGAAAAGCCCTAGATTTTAGTGGTGAAATTGGGTTTTCTCAGTGGGAATTAGTGCTTGAAACTATGGGGATGAGCTTCGTATGAGTGCTAGGATGGCTTGGGATGATTTTGGCAGAGTTTCCATTAGGTTGGTGTATATGTCCCTTTTGGCTATAAGGAGGTGGGAATTTTATAGGTAGGCAAAGGGTTGTATTTTGCAACGACACAACCATTTTCTCCTTCTATAACCATGCCTCATACACCAATAAAAGAGATAATAGTAGATCCATCATCTCCTATTGTGGATCGTTCAATTTTCTCTGGAGGGGTAGCCTAAGTTCCATCAAGAAAACCCAATTTCTACAATGGCTTATTGAAAGAAGGTATGAAATTTGACTTTCCAAACAAGGTAGTTGGAGCTGTCAAACTTGATTTTAACGTTGACTTGCCTCCACACCATAGGCAAGGGAAGTCAATGCAAGCAGCAATACTGAAAAGGAAGGCTAAGGCACCCTTATGTTTAGGTTATCGCATGTAGGTGCGAAGCGTTGAAGCTGGGGTGAGGTGTTTTAGTCAATCGAAGATAGAAATCTATGTTGGTACTCTAATGGAGTGGAGAACTACCTTCCCGCAAAGCAACTAAGCAGAGTCTTGCAGTAGATCAGGTTCACAATTTTGAATGAGCCTATAAAGAAGTATCATCGATGAGACGGGATCCCAGTGTGAGGCGAGGTTTTTTTTCCTATTCTTCCAGTAAGGTAAGGAAGGGATGACGATGGAAACCAAGCTCAAAAAATTGCATTCACCTCTCGAGAGGCATTAATATAGGATGACGATGGAGATTTCCTTGTAACAGAATTGTGGGTAAAGAGATCTAACAAGGTTCACTTGGCACAACCAAAAAGGTATCTCTGAAGTAGATGGTGAGTTATAGAGTAATCCTTAATCGTAATTTCTAGTATGAGTACATCGTCAATGGTAAAACTTGTGATTAGTAGTAAGAACATCGATTTTCTTGTTGATATACAGATCTATATCTTGGCACCAACCCATAATGATCAAAGTTAAAGGCCAAGCCAATTAATGAAGAAAATTAAATGAAAAAACAACTGGTACTATAGATAAGCAGCCATAAACTTGAGTATTGACCAATTTGATAGATCATTTGATGTAGTTGAAATAATAAAATTGGGGCTATTTGGTTAAGTAATGGAAACTCAACCAAATTAAGAAATGTTTGAATGTCACCCTTTCTTTTTCTTTTGATTGTCTAAAGATTTAGCTAAGACTATTCCAATGCTCCTTTTTTTCATGCATAAACTGAACCCACAATTGAGAATGAATGTTTGTAAGCTTTTATAAAAACTGATACACCCAATACATCAAAGTTCATTGTCCATGGATAATGAATGATTGTTTCAACAACAAAAAAACAAAAACTATAGCTAGGCATAATCCAAGATTGTTTAATGGGGTTTAAAAAAGATAAGATTATTAATAATCGACCCCTCTAAACACTACAGACCCAACTTGAGAGTTGGGCATAAAATCATTAAAAAGTTAAACTTGCCCGAGGGGCATCCACCCACATAACATTTAAGTAAGCTATCAACTTACTAATTGAGTGCCCCACTCCTGGGATAATTAAAATTTCAAGGTTCTCTTAGTAATGAGGTAATTTCAATTCAACTTTGGGATGATTAATGGAACAATATAATAAGTTCAAAATGAACTTGAAGCGTTTCAAGGGATTTTAAAATTTGTTTAGGGTAATCTCCCGAACACTTTGGAATCTCTTGGATATTTTGAAGGACAAATTAAACTTGCTATATTTTATTCTAGAAAATCGTTTGCTAAGATTTTTGGGACTCAATGAGTCATAGTTTGAGGTTTCTTAAATACACATTCATCTACTCTTTCAATTTATTTAAATTGCTACAAAATTATATACATGTTTCAAAAGCTAACCTTTTTGCGCCAATGTTGAGAAGACGACATGTATGCTTTTATATTATTACTTAATTTTTATCATTTACTGCAATTTACTCTTGCAAAATACTATAACAGCTTGGTTGTAAACCTTACTTTACTTGCAAAAATAAAAAACATTTTAAAAAATTAAACAAAATCTTCAAAAACCTAAAAAAAATTACTTGAAAGGTAACCATAAATGTTTTGAAATGTTACTAAACTTAAAACGTACTTTTGAATTTGCAGGAATCTCTCGGACGAGGTAACCCATGGTTTCTAACAAGATCTCACTGGTTAAAATGGGTTTCACAACTCGTTTATGCTATGGAAACACAAAATAAAATAATGATACCAAAACGAAGGAACCATGGGATCCTAACTGGTGTTGCTCTAATCAACTTTAACCCGCCCCCCCTCCCCCCCATTATTAAACTTAAACTTGTCATTTAAACATTTAAACCTTAGACTTTAGAACTACTACTTCATTGAGGAGCTTGGAGCTAACTCCATGGGCAGCAATATACAACAGCATGAGGATCTACAACAGCACATCTTTTCTCAAAATTAAGCAACAAGCCATAGTGTTTCAAGGTCATCTACCTAGTGTGACATAAATCCTCAACTCATATGTATGCCTTTGTATGACTCTAGTATACTATTCAAGCCCTAACACAATTAGAATTCTTAGGTTGTCATTCGTCGCAACCTAAACCCTCACATCTTCTTGGCTACTTGTGTGACCATCTCAAATAAATGTAAGCACTAATTATTAAAATTGGCTGGAGGTAATATTAAAATAATAATATCTTCTCAAAGATGATGCCAAACCATAAGATAGTTTGGGAGGTCACCGAGGTTCGCTTAAGGATCTGTGACAACCCCAAGTTCTTTTTCCTTTGGATTCCATTAGAATATTCCAAATTTGAGCCACTCCTCTTTGACACTCCTTTGGTCTGATCTCTTGAAAAGTCCTAAACCTTAAAATTCTTCAAGACAATATTCCCTAATCTAAATCGAGAGTTTTCTTAGGTCACTTCGGCTACTTATAATGTAATTAACTATAACGTCTTGCCATTATATGAAACTTTAAGTACCCAACTTAATATAGAACTTATTTAGTTCTTTGTATTAAATAGGAAAACTTATCGGTCAACATAATAAATAGTTTTTTTGTAGACTTAAATGGATGTCATACATTCTTTAATTTATTTAATCGAGCCTTCACCAGTAAGTAATGTATCTACCTCTCGAGATAGATGCATTCCTTGTGATGTTAGGGTCGTTTATTTAAACTATTGAGGAAATGGGATTAATTCAGCCATGTATTTTTAAAACTTAAAATATTACATTTCAAAAATACATATACATAAATTAAATTAAACTAGGCATCAAAATATCCATTCTGATAGCCGACAACTTCTAATTTTGTAGCTGACAGCTTCTGGCGACTCTACTGGGGGATAGTTTCTCTCTCTATTTAGATGAAGGAGTCTTATTTTCATACATCGACAATATGTCCATGTCCCTTATGGACCAGATTACCCTACTTCCGTTGACATGCTTCACACATTTCTTTCATGGGTAGGTACATTCAGCTCTTTCAAACTTCAGGATCGTTTGTTTAATCTCCTTTGAATAGAGAGGTTCAGAA
The DNA here is from genome assembly GCA_003013225.1 of Phalaenopsis aphrodite. Classification (NCBI taxonomy): domain Eukaryota; kingdom Viridiplantae; phylum Streptophyta; class Magnoliopsida; order Asparagales; family Orchidaceae; genus Phalaenopsis; species Phalaenopsis aphrodite. The sequence continues at coordinate 793,761 of NEWO01000161.1, read as the reverse complement.
GTTCTTTAGGATTATTATCTTTGTGTTGATAGGTGTGTTGGTGAACTAGTTTTACCAGAGTATTGTGCATTGCGAAGTTGGTCCCTCACCCGGTCCTAAACTTTACCCTTCTCGTATCTTTTCGGGTTTGGTTTGCTGCTTTACAAATTAAATCAAATTGTTGCATTATTTTTATTTTTATCCTTTCTTGTTTAATTTAGTTCTCCAAATTTTAATTTACTATACTAAATCATAAATTCTTCACAAACTAAAATTAAATAAAAATAAGAAAGACTTGCCCAGTCCATAGAGAGAAACTTGTTAATTTTTAGTATTTGCATTAAAATTACAAGGTATTGGCCAAATAACTAACCTCAAAAATTTCTTTTTGAAGCTATTACAATGGCATTCTTGATGCTCACTTTCTCCTGCAACCTGCCGACTAGCCGCAATGCTCACAATGTCACCCCCACCATCAAATTTGGAGCCCGACTCGAAGAACTCAAGGTCGTACTTTGAAAGACCCTGTTTGTTGTAATGAAAGTTTCTACTCTAGAAGAACAAGACCCGTTTGTTGATTTTAATCTAAACTATCCTCAAGATTTCCCTTCCTACAAGAAGGTGAGACTAGAGATACCCTGACACCTGTCAAATATGTTGTTCCCTCATCTACCTGTCGGCGATTATTTTGGGTTGGTTTGTGGGGTTGCCTGTAAGAAGCTGTCGGTCGCTGGAATCAAAATCCCGTCGCCCGCTTTGGAAGGACGTTGAAGTATGAAATCAAACTGACCCCATATTTTTCATAGTTTAAAATGAAATAGCATTGTACCTAAAATATTGTATCTATCCCGAATGATAAACATAAGAATTGAGGATGAGGCTCGTTCAAATAAACAAAGGAAAGTATGACGTCCGTTTGGTCTGCGAAACCTTTGTGTTTGCCAACAAGTTCCCCTATTTAATATAAAGGATTAAATAGGTTTTATATTAAGCTGGGTTCGGACATGCTTCCTATAAGGGCAAGCCCCTATAGTTAATTACATCTTAAATGACCAAAGCTACCTAAGAAAACTCTCTATAAAAATCAAGAAACATTATCTTCAAGGAATTTCAAAGGGTAGAACTCTTTAACGAAATTGGATGTATAGGTGTGAAAGGGGATTGATTCAAATTTGGAACATTTTATTGTAGAATCCAAAGGAAGAAGAACTAGGGGATGACATGGATCCAGAGGAGAACCTCGGTGACTTCCCAAGCTATCCTAATGATTGGCTTCGATTTTGAGGAGAAATATTTAGGTGTTTCATCTTGCCAATTTTATTAGTTAGGGCTTATATTCGTGTGAAATGATCACACAAATAGCCTGAAAGATGTGAGGGTTTAGGTCGTAACAAACGACAACCTCGGAATCCTAAGACGAGTTAGAGCTTATATTGTATAGCAGGGCTATGCAGAGGCCTAAAGATAAGGTGAGGATTTACGTTGCATAAGCAAGCGACCTCAAAAACCTATGGCTTTGTTGTTTAAGTTTGAGGAAGAAAGATTGGTTTAGCTGGGGAAGATAAGTTTTACTATTGAAGATGGTCGTGCTGCCCACCATGCTAGCTCCAAGCTCCTTACCGTGACATGTTTGAGTTTTCTAGTGTGTCAAATTATAATATCAAATCAGGTGGCCCTATGGTTGAAGTTCTTTAAATTTTATGAGGGCCTATTAAAGTTGATTAGAGCGACACCGGTTAGGATCCTACGGTTCCCTCGTTCCGGCATCACTATTTTCTATTGGATTCACTTAGTCCAAATGAATTTATCGAGCCCAACTTAATGAGTTCAATAATTTCATTTAAACCGTGGGAAGCCTCGTTAGCAACCGTAGGTTACCTCCTCCGAGGGATTCCCGATCATCCAATAGAGACGTCTTAATTTAGTTGCAATTGTAGTTTTATGTGATGTTTGTGATTAAATTTTGAGTTGTTTTATATTTTGAATGTTGTGGTCGTGAATTTTATCTTGGTTGATTTTAATTTTGGTTTTGGTTTTGGTGTCGTGGCTATCCTGATGGTTTTAGTTTTCGTGCAGGGTGACATCATTGTTTAGCATGCAAATTTGCGGGTATAGAAGTATAGTATGAACATAAAAAAAAGACAATGCTGAAAACTATAAAAGTGTACCTGGCGAGTCTTCTCGTTCCACCACCTGAAACTTAAAATGCATGTGAAGGCATTTATGAAGAGCAGGAAAAGTAGAGTTCTGAGGGGTTTTCCTAACTCGATGTTGTATTTTGGTAAGTCCTTAAAAGTTTAATTAAGTATGATTCCATTAAGCGAAAAATATTAAGTTTAATAGGCCTCTGAGGTATCCAACAAATTAGGAGAGGGAAGCAGGTCCATGTCTCCCTCCCACCAACTAGTGAAAAGCCTCGAGCCCATTTAAACTCATTATGTTGTTTAATGGTTCTTCCTGTGAATACCCTTATTACTCAGTGAACCCTGAAGTCTCAATTATCTATAAGAATTGGGTAATTATCATTTATCATTTAATTTTGAAAATTATGTGGGAGAAGTCCCATGAAGGGGCAAGTTAGTGTAATTTGAACACTTAGCCAAATTTCAAACCTAATTGAGCTTAGTGGTGTTTCAAGGACGTTTGATTTAATTATGTTTATTTCTCTAATCCTCTTTTAGTCAATTTTTTATTTAGCTTAGGTCACCACTAAGCCCTTAAGACCTAGGTGAGTGTCTTAATTAGAGGGTTAAGTTTTAAGTGGTCATGATTCATGATTTGAATTTTACTTGAAAATCTAGATACGAGTATTAAATTGATTAATTATTGACTTCAAAAGTCATACCCCTAAGTCTAGGATCATTTAATTTTAATAAACTTCCAAATTTGAAAAATTTAGAAATTTATTAATCTTAAATAAGAAAGTGCAATTGGTTTCTACCAATTAACCCCTTTGTGTTTCAAACATAAATTAATTAAGATTAGATGTTACCCATTTTCCCTCCTTGAATTAAGCCTAAATGTTAATTAAGGCTAAATTTCCAAAATTACACATTTGCCCCTAAGGCTCTAACACTTCATAATTTGTCAAATTCAATTCAAATGACTTTGAAATTTTTATCCTACCTCATTCATGGGTCAATTAAGACATCAGATGGAAAAATGTGATTTTTTTAAAATTTAATTTAATTTATATAATTATTTTGATGCAAAAATAGGATTT